>CAUYON010158881.1:0-20501 GCA_963573935.1 Arctocebus calabarensis | reverse complement strand
GTTCTGTGGCATCACACCTCACAGCAACCTCCAATTCCTGGGCTCCTGCCTCCGCCTCCCAAGTAGCTGGGACTACAGGCACCCGCCACAACGCCTGGCCATTTTTTGGTTGCAGCCATCATTGTTGTTTGGCGGGCCCAGGCTGGATTTGAACCCACCAGCTCAGGTGTACGTGGCTGGCCCCTTAGCCCGTTAAGCCACAGGCACTGAGCCACAAGGAAATAAAAATTAAAAAACAAAAGTAAAAATGTTTTTCCTTTACAAAAGTTTTAATAGATTTAGAGGGTACAGGTTAAATTCTGTTACTATTTATATATTGTATAATGTTGAAGTCTAGGCTTTTAGTGTACATTGTACCTTATAGGTAATTTTTCATCTCTCACTCACTCCCTCCCTACTTCCCCACTTTTTAAGTCTCCAATATCCACTATACCACTCTGTGTGCCTTTGTATAGCCATAATTTACCTCCAACTTATGAAAGAGAGCATGTGGCATTTATAATGGTCTCCAGTTCTTCCTTAGTTGCTACAAAAGACATTATTTCATTCTTTCATATTGCTGAGACATACTCCATGCTATATGCAGTAGAACCTCCACAGTTGACCACCTCCCTACATTGACACCCTCCTTAAGTTGACCTGATTTTCATAGACCGGACATGTACCACATGTATCCATACAGCAGGCCTAGTTGTTTATGTTGATCAGTTTGTTACAGTCCCTTGTGTGGTCAACTTGTAGAAGTTCTACTGTATATATGTACACACCACATTTTCTTTATCCACTTATCAATTGATGAGGGCTTTCCTCTCTTGAATGACTTGTGTTGGCCTCTAAAGCTTTCTGCAACTGTTGTGTAGACTCTGTTCCCTGCAGTATCTCAGAATTACATGGGAGGCTGAGAAGAGAGAAGAGATCTGCCCTTAATTCTACCTCTGTGCTCCTCAAGCTCTCAGAAAAGAAAGCCAAATGAGGAAGCAGTGAGGAAATCCAAAGGCTTCCCTCCTTTTTTAGGCCTCATTTATTAGTAGAAGAAGATGATTGACCAGGAAAAATAAAACTTCAAAATAGCTGAATTCTCTGTCCTAACATATAAAGTTATTTCTTCTTCTCCTTTCAAAACTACTCTTCTCCTAGCAATCTCAACTAGGATTTTAGGGGGGGTTTTAAGTCATAATTTAAAAATCATTTTTACATTAAATCTTGAATGAATTATGGTATACCATAACAGCTTGAGAAACATTTACATACAAATCCTTGTTAATTGAAAAGAATCTCTAATTAAAGAAAATTTAGGCAGTGAATAGGGTATCTACTAAATACTGTCTTGAAGTGGGAACTATGTTGCATGGCTTTGTATCCCCAAAGTCATTGTAAAACTATTTGAACAAAAGGATATTTGAAGTGTGTCTTCTCTTCAGTCCTGGTCACCCATCTATCTCTGTAGTCTTGAGTACAGCATCAAATGGACCTCAGTTTACCTGCCTGCCATACTTAATCTTCCCTTCACTATCCTACAGCAAACTATAAAAACTTACCCTGATCCTAGTCCCTTACTGTTCTTCTGACTTCTGATCTATCCTCCTCAGCCTCTACCCTGTCTATTTTTGTTCTGTTGATGGTTGGGATGGCTCCTGTTAATTTAGTCCTCAATAATTGATGATGTCTACTTACAGCCTATAAGCCACACTTTTTCACATTGTTTATCTCTTAGAAGTTGGACTGGAATCAAATGTACACATCTGTACATCTGTATAGCTGGACCTTTCATTAAAACCTAACAACTTCATAGAGTTGGGTTATACTTAGGCTTTATGTGGTATTGCTTAGCTGTCTCTGAAACAACTTTTTATTTTATTAAATCATAGCTGTGTACATTAATGCAGTCATGGGGCACAATGTGCTGGTGAAACAACTTTTAAAAGTGCTTATTTATTGTGCTGGGGAATTGAAGGATGCACAAAGAGAATGAAGGCAAGAAATAATGTTTGTTGTTGAATCATTTGCCTAATTAACTGCCCCTTATGGAGAAGATATCAACACTATATCTGGCACATATATATTTGTTGGCTAAATAAATATCTAAGAATTTTTCTTTCTCTTTATTTCTTGTACATAGTATTTCAGACTCAATATCTAAGAATTTTTCTGAATGATTATGTAGTAAAAAATACTATAACTTTATACATGTTTTTCTCCAAGTACCCTCAGCATCCTGCCTACTATTTAAAAGTGTTAAAGTAGTAGTTACTCTCTACATTTGTGTATGTATTATAAAAGAAAATTAATTAGCATAGCTAAATTTTTCTGTTTTAATACTAAACAAATAGCTTTGGGGTAATGCCAAACTTAGTTACATATGAAAGGGTCCTTCCAATTAGCATAGGTTAAGTTATAAAAATCCAATTTCTTTATCAAAGTATCTAATTCTAAGCATCTATGCAGTAAATTGCATCTTGGCATAAGCTGTCACTTTCACAATTATTAAGCACATGGAATAAAATGAAATTCAAGCAGTTTTTTTTTAAGGTCTCTGAAGATATAGTCCAGGATCTGTCATACAGGCAAATATAATTCAGGCATAACATAATAGCATGAATTTGAAGAAAGTGTATTTCTAAAGTAAACCATGACCTTAATGCAGGGGGAAAGCACTGATTTGCCTGTTTAAATCTCACCTAGGAATTCTTGGGAAATCCAAGCTTTTTGACTTCTCTGGCACTGAATATTCTTTCTGTGGCACAACTGTCAAATATCGGTGTAAGGAAGAGCAGTTTGAATGAAAAACTGCTTTGGCAACTCTCTGAAAGTCATCTAATAACTGAGGCTGAGATGAAGCTCAAGGATAGGCTACAACCTATGAATTAGAAACATTAGCGGTTTTCTTCAAGTGTGAAATTATATGTGTCTTTTTTTTTTTTTTTGAGAATCAAGGCTGAAATATATATTTTTAGAACACATATAAATGAAAGAAAAGTAGTAGAAGGAATAAATTCCTATATAGCTGAAGCCTTGTTGGAGGAATTCAGAGAATCTCACAATCTTGAAGTTTTTAAACTCAGATTCTTAACATATAGTGTTTCATATTATTTAGAAAACTTTGCCAATTGCCATTAAAGAAATAGATCACACCGAGATGCAATACAGAATAAAGAGCTTGATTTAGCCATTATAGAGACTTTAGGTAATGAGGTCATAGTAACTATCTTATGTAGTTTCATTAACTTAAGATTTTCCAATACTAGCAAGACTGAGTCGATATGAATTTTAAGCCTATTCAGAGAATACACATTCAATTTCTTAATCTTTTTTCTTTATGCTAACAATTTATTAGAGACATGGGTCTTCTGTTCAGCTCCTCCTAATAAGTGCTACTGGGAATACTAACTTAACTACCCTCCTTCTGTTTTAATGGGGTCCTGGCTACCTGTGACTGACTATACACTAATAAATCATAGGGCATGGATTTGTGTAGGAGCTATACAAAGTGTAAGCATTATGTATGTACCTTGCATCTTGGGCAGCTTTACCCCCAAGTCCTGCCTTAAGGTTAAAGTGGCAGAGATATGGCTCAGTCCCCCAAACTATATAAGGTGAAGTCTATCTTAAGCTGAGACCTTCTAGGCTCGGCGCCTGTGGCTCAACGGGCTAAGGTGCCAGCCACGTGCACCTGAGCTGGTGGGTTCGAATCCAGCCTGGTCCCGCCAAATAACAATGACAGCTACAACCAAAAAATGGCCTGGCATTGTGGCGAGCACCTGTAGTCCCAGCTACTTGGGAGGCAGAGGCAGGAGACTCGCTTGAGCCCAGGACTTGGAGGTTGCTATGAGCTGTGATGCCACGGCACTCTATCCAGGGTGACGGCTTGAGACTCTGTCTCCAAATAAATTAAAATAAAAATAAATTTAAAAAAAAAGCTGAGACCTTCTCAAAGGTCTAAAGAACTCTAAGAAATTAAGATAAAAATTAGGTTGATCATCTCTTTGAAGAGGCAGTTTACCTCTTGTCATTTGACTACCAAATCCACAATGTTTCCAAAACCATTTGTTTTTAACTACTGGGAGAATTAACTACTGAAATTGACACTTACATTTAATTAACTATATGGTACTGGTCAGAGCATAAATCATGGCCACAACTTTATAAAAATTTTTGACAGTGTTTATCAAACACTTTGATAAAATGCTTGCTCTTTGGTCCAGCAATTCCTTTTCTATAAGGTTAGTCTAATAAAATAATCACATGTGTAGTGATGGTGATGGTCAAAAAATAAACTGGGAAGAACTCGAATATTAAACAAATGGCTGAACCAATTGCAATAACTCCTGTGCAATGAAATGTAATGTAGTTCTTAATATAATGTATGTAATACAGAGATGTATTAGCATAGAAGAATGCTCATGATATATTGATGAGTCAGAGTATACCTATTACATTTTTCTGTTTGAGGAAAAGAGAAAATACATGTGTGTGAATACATAGATAAACGCTTTACAAATAGTCTGAATATTTATATTTCTAATTTACCAGCAAAACTGTCAATTCTACCTTTAAATTATTAAGAATCCCACCCTGTTCCATTGTACTCGCTACTACTACTGCCCTTGTGCAAGGCATTCTCGCATCTTACTTGGATTATTTCAGTACCTTCCTAATTGGTCACCCCTTTTACACTCTTGCTTCTCCATAGTCTACTTGCAACACAGCAGCCAGAGTGATCTTATTAAATTTAAATAATATCAAGTCATTCTTCTACTCAGAATCCCCCAAAGCCTTCCAATCTGTCTTGGAAGAAAGACTATATCTACAGCATCCTATGAGGCCCTGTGTGTTCTTTCCACCACCTTTCCTTTTAAGGAAAACACAGATATCAACCGTCACTCATTACACTAGAATTCATTACACTTACTATTTTTCTTTTTCTTTTAGCTCACAGTGAAAAGGGGGTAACTATTCTAATTCTTGATAACTCGTATTAATAGTTAATGAATATTTGGGTTAGTAACAATAGTTTATTAAGCTTCTCTGATAGTTTTGAGATGTTTCTTTTATTTTTTAAACACCTCTTATAATTATTTTTAGTGTTTGCAAATCCTGTCTTTTAGTTAAGTCTGTGTTTGCTGGTACTATAGAATTCCAAAAGTCCATTTTATAAGTATCTCAGTATTCAGAAATAAAAAAGAAAAGGGTATTAGATTCTTATGTATATAAGGAAAAAGCATAGAAAATGTAGTGCTACAGTAAATGAATTTATGTACTTCCATGGGCCAAATACTTTGGGTGTCTAATCTGTTATGTAAGATCAGATTAACTATGTAACCCTATGAGGCCCTAGATAATTACAAAATTAAATAAGTTCAGTCTTCCGGGGTTCACTCATCTGTCACAGAGTTACTTATAAACTATGTAAATATTAATCCATGAGAGAGAGGTGGGGTATTGGATGGCTCATTTTAAGAAAAGCAGTGGTCCAAAATCCACATTTAGGAAGCAGATAAATTAAAAGTTAATTACTTCTTTTTCCACAGAAGGAATCCCTGCAATGTTTCCTTAGGCTATGTGTGAAGTAATATTCACTGTATTTGATTCTAATGAAGAGAAATTGTCTTACAGACTTAAGAGAATAACAGATTATCTGTCGGGTCTTATTCCAAAATAGGTCAATAATACAATGTGTTTCAGCACCTAGAAATCAAAATCTTTCAAGTAGAGCATTGTTTTATCCTAACAACATGGTTCTCACAGACAGAGTCATCTGTCTTTTTGTTATATGCTAAATTTATCAGGAATTCCCTCCTTATCTTTTTATAGGACTAACCCTGTTCATGTTTCTGTTTGCGGTTGGCTTCATTTTTAGGCTTTCCAGTGGTGGTACGTGAGTTCAACAAGTAGGGCTTCTTTCTGCCTTGGGCTCTTTACACTAATGGGAGAAATCCCTTAGATCTGGACCAAGACAAATTGAGGGGAGTGGACCAGGCCTTGGTGAAATGTAAAAGTAAACTAAATCCACTGACTTCTAGGAAATTCTTCATCCAACAAAATTACTTCTCCCCTATGGTGTGCAAAAGGGAACATGGACACATATACCACTGGTACTAAATGTAAATGTAACCTAAAGATATAAGGCAGTGGTTCTCAACCTTCCTAATGCTGCGACCCTTTAATACAGTTCCTCATGTTGTGGTGACCCCCAGTCATAAAATTATTTTCATTGCTACTTGATAACTGTAATTTTGCTGCTGTTATGAATCGTAATGTAAATATCTGATATGCAGGATATATTTTCTTTATTTTTTTTATTTGTTTTTTACTTTCACTTTGTTTTATTTGTTTTTTACTTTCACTTTGTCACCCTTGGTAGAGTGCTGTGCAATCACAGCTCACAGCAACTTCCAGCTTCTGGGCTTAGGTAGTCTCTTGCTTCAGCCTCCCAAGTAGCCTGGGACTACAGGCGCCTGCCACAACGCCCGGCTATTTTTTGATGCAGTTTGGCTGGGGCCGGGTTTGAACCTGCCACCCTCGGTATATGGGGCTGGCACCCTACTTGCTGAGCCACAGGCGCCGCCCTGCAGGATATATTTTCATTGTTACAAAGCTCCTGGATGTTTCCTGCCTCTCATCTTGGTATTAATAATTACAGGGAGAGTAATGGGGTGCTTTCTATGACATGCTCTAGCTGTGTCTGACCCAACTAAGCACACTTTTATGTACAATGGCCAGAGGATAGAGATTGAGTGGTTGTGCTGTTTTTCTGCCTGTGAATTTTGCCCTTAGATCACCACAGGGGTAGCGACCCACAGGTTGAGAATCACTGATCTAAGGGTAAAACTCACAGGCAGAAAAACAGCACAACCACTCAATCTCTGTCCTCTGGCCATTGTACATAAAAGTGTGCTTAGTTGGGTCAGACACAGCTAGAGCATGTCATAGAAAGGACCCCCATAACTCTCCCTGTAATTATTAATACCAAGATAAGAGGCAGGAAACATCCAGGAGGGTATGTAACACTGGGAGCTTTCTGGTTGACAAAGTGGTCTTATCAGAAAGAGGGAGCATAGTTTTACCAGTGGTAGCAGACTCTTCTATTTTTTTTAATTTTATTTCTATTTATTTATTTTAGAGACACAGTCTCACTGTATCACCCAGGGTGGAGTGCTGTGGCACAATCATAGCTCACTGGAACCTGGAACTCCTCGGTTAGGTGATCCTCCTGCCTCAGCCTCCTGGGTAGCTAGGACTATAGGCAGGGCCACTGCCATGTCTGGCTAATTTTTTTTTTTTTAATTTTTTGTAGAGACAGGATTCAGGCCAGTCTTGAACTCTTACCCTCAAGCAATTCTCTCATCTCAGTCTCCCAAAGCTTTGAGATTAAAGGTATGAGCCACCATACCATGCTCAGCCACTTTTGCTCTTATTAATCCATCTGCCATGAGCTCATTTCTATCTTATATTAATATTACCACTCTTCTTTCTTCCTATTTTAGTTTTTTTGTATTTCCCTCTTTAAAAAAATTTTTTTCTGTATTTTATTTTGGATGTTTGTTATAATAACATAATTTGATACAATCTGAGGGCTTTACTTCATTTATCTTTGTTAAGATTTATTGATTTTTCTTCTTTCACCTTATGTTTTTAATGCTTTCTTGCTACTTTTTTTTCTCTTAGGTGTTTTTCTATATTTATCGGGGTTTTTCTTTCTGATAACGTCAGTACTCTATTAGTGATTTTGAATTACCTTTGAATTTAATCCATACATAGACATACATATATGCATATATAGCATGCACATACATAGACATACATATGTTTATATGTGTGTGTATATAGATCTCTCTTTCTATCTAAAATGAAGCCATCCATAACTTTCTCCTATTGGGTGTTGAGAGATGTAACTTCCTTTTACTTTCTTCTCCTTACTCAGTTTCTACCGTGTTAAAAATCTGATATTTTTTATTCCAAGTTATTGTTATTTTTAAATTTGTATATTCCATTATGTATTTTCACTTCCAAGAAGTATTTTTCATATCTGATAATTTTATAACCATTTTGGTATTAAGTTAAGAGTGCATGCTCTGGTAGACTATCCGGATTTGAATCCTAACTATGACTCTGGACACACTCTGTAACTTAGCTTCCTCTTTTTTTTTTTAGACAGGGAATGGATATTAATAGTACCAATGTCACAGGATGGTTGAGAGGATTAAATAATTCATGTAAAGTGCCGGATACATAATAGGCATTTCACAAATGTCAGATGCCATTAATATTATTGTATTGATTATCATTATTTAAACTCAACTATTTTACTGATTTTATTATTTACTTAGTTTATTGTTCACATCTTAATTTATCTTGTCTTCCTGTTTTTATTTCTTTGTTTTTATTTATTTTCTTATTGTTGGCAGAAGAATTTCCTCAATCAAGATTGTCAGACTTTTTCTTAAAGGGCCAGATAACAAATATTTTAGGGGTGCGGGCTGTAATATCTGTCACCACTACTCAACTCCGCTACTCAACTCTCCTTGTAGCTCAAAAGCAGCTGTAGACAATACATGAACAATTGGCTAGCCAGCTACCATGATTTACCAAGCCTTGCTCTAGACTTTTACCACTATTGCTTGTAGAATTTTATTGGGACAGGTGTATGAATTATACAATTGCAAAGTCCTTCAATGTCTGAGAATGCCTTCTGTTGCTAATGTAGGTAAATGATGACTTCACTTTTATGGAATTTTAGAATACTGTTGTTTTCCCTCAAGACTCTAGAACCCACTCTGTAGTTTTCCAGTGTTAAAGAGAATTATGATACAAATGAATACTTTATTTTTTCTAATAACTAATTTATTTTCTCCCTGGATGGTTGAGGATTTTTCTTTATCTTTGGTATTTGATGTTTTACCAAGAGAATTTTCTTTCCTTATTCTATGTTAAAGGAGCAAAGCTAGGAAGAATTAGATTAATGTATTTACATATTATGAACTTTAGCTATTTCTGATTGCCTTATTTTCTTATTCTCCCATTAATGAAATTTCTAGATATTATATTCCCAAAGTTAGCAATGACAACTTCTTACCATTTTACTATTTCAAACTGCACATTATGTTGGTAACTAGATTTTTTTTTTTTTTGAGACAGAGCCTCAAGCTGTCACCCTGGATAGAGTACAATAGCATCACAGCAACCTCCAATTCCTGGGCCCAAGCAAGTCTCCTGCCTCTGCCTCCCAAGTAGCTGGGACTACAGGCACCCACCACAACACCCGGCCATTTTTCGGTTGCAGCCATCATTGTTGTTTGGCGGGCCCGGGCTGGATTCGAACCTGCCAGCCAGGTGTATGTGGCTGGCACCTTAGCCCATTGAGCCACAGGCGCCGAGCCAGCAACTAAATATTTTAAATGGCAAGATACGGATACAGTTTTATCCCCGTGTCCTGTCATTTAATGGGTATATACAGGTACACAACTACAGAAAACATATTTAGGTAATGGTCTGAATAATTTACTCTTAGTTGAGCATGTAAAGTCACTAAACTGTAAGAAACTAAATGTGTGGCAAAGTCAAAATGTTGCAGTGTTTTTAAATACAATTTTAGCAAATTTCATAACAGTGTATTCTATAGTCAACTATAGTTAATGTGTTTTTTTGTTTCTGTTGTTTATTTTTTTTTAGAGTTAAATTTTATTACATTTCATTATTTTCCCTGTGCCTTATAGGTGTCAGAGAGTACACAAAAAGGCCTGGTTATTAAAGGACAGGAGGTGACAAGGATTTCTGGATAATATACATATATATTTTTTATTGTTGGGGATTCATTGAGGGCACAAGAAACCAAGTTACACTGATTGCATTTGTTAGGTAAAGTCCCTCTTACAATCATGTTTTGCCCCCAAAAGGTGTGGCACACACCAAGACCCCACCCCCCTCGCTCCTTCCCTCTCTCTGCTGTTCCTTTCCCCACCCCTCCCTCATTCTTTCTCTCTGTTCTCCCCTTCCCCCACCCCACCATGTCATTCATTGTCATTAATTGTCCTCATATCAAAATTGGATAATATTTTAATATTTAAGAGTGATCAACTAGGAATTTGAAAAAGTTAATTTAATGGCTCATGCTACCTTAGGGGCGTAGATGGAAATGTGAATGTTTCTTTTTTAAGTTTAAACTAGATGAGGCCCTAGAACAAAGCATTTAGTTGCAAAGAACTATCTCAGAAAAAAAATATGATCAAACTTAAACCTCTCCTCCTTGTCTCCCCACAACCCAATAGACCTCCAAGCTCTCAAATCAGAGTGGCTAGATATGAAAAGCAAGCAGACAGTCTGGAGCTGGGGAAACTTTTGAATTTGAACTTTCATAAATCTTCTTTCTTCTCCAGACAAATCTGCAGAATCAAAAATTCCTGGTAGCAGCAATTTATGCTGTGGTAGGCCAGCTACTTCAGGCCACTGCTGTTCTCACCACCAAAGGCTACATCACAGTTCAGAACATGGATGGATGGAATCTGGTGCCACTGTGTTCTCAGGCAATAATGATGCCAATGTTAGGAAGGTTCTGGATGACAGTGAGGTCATCTGTAATGCCCAGGGGCTCAAAGCTGAAAGTGGCTGAGCTTAGAAGACTAGTTGAAGAGGAGGAAAGCAGAACCAGTGCAGACTAGAATTGAGGGAGCTCACATCATTGGTGACATCTTCCTCTAGGCATGAAGGTTAGCGGGGTGGAGAAGTCCTTTCTGACTCCTCAAACGAAGCTGTCCTCAAGCGAAGCTGTAAGAAAAATGAAATCCCCTTGCTCTATGTCTTTGTCTGCTGTATCAGTCTGGATCTCTGGGTAGTAATTGAGCATGGAGATCAGCAGTCCTAACTTTATTTCTATCCCTAGTCTCACCTCAGCAGCCTCTGCTCCTTCAATGCCTTTATCAACCTGAGACTCTAAAGTCTGGGAACCCCCTTGGGCATACAAGCCATCTTGGATCCTGTCAGAGAGGAAGCTGCCTGGGATCACAAGCATGTTGGTTTCTTTGCCCAGTTCAGATAGTGGAGATTCTGGCTCTGAATGTTTACACAAAAACACCTCAAATATCTGGCTGTAAGAAATGAGATGAGATGTTTCCTACTGTTGATTCTTTAGGCATCCCCAAATCTTCTGCTATAGCTTTATGGCATTCTTTAACTTCAGGGGAGGGGCTGAAAGGCCCCTCTGACTCACTGCACTTTAGAAGCATGGAGGCTGCTATTGGAGGCACTCATTCTTGCTGACATTCCATCTCAGCAATTAGTGGCAGAGATGTGGTCACTGAGGGCTATAAGGTACTGGCTGGGCAAAGTGGTTTAACCATTTCCCCTGGATCATTTCTGGCCTTGGAAAAGATACTAATGAGTACAAAGTGGATCCAGTTAAGATCTGACAACTTACTGATCAGTGGTAAAGTTGCATTGCAAATGATGAGTTCAGCCACTACATGGCATCCAATCTGAGTCTCCAGGGGAGGCTTGGGCAGTAGCCCTTGAAGCAGCACAGCCACAATAGGTGACCTCAGCACTGGGGCCGTACACGGCAGTATGTGGGACAGAAGCCCTTCATAAGACTCCCAAGGCTGGGAGGGCACAACTGTAACACTCTGCTCACCTGCAGTGGCCTCCTTTAGTGCCTGAATATAGCTCTGCAAGCGACAGCCAGAACTCTATGGGCAATAGCATGACTGTTCAGCATGTCCATCCTCTGAAGCTACAGGACCAACCCTTTTATGGCTACTTCTGTCTCTGCCTCAAAGGTTGGCTTCCAGTTATATCAGGATAATCAAATTGTAGTCGATCTTCTGTTCTAGGTGCCTTTCTGCCTCAAGGCTTGAGGTTAACTTCAAATGGTTAAACCAGTTTGCCCAGCCAGTGCCTCAGTGGCCATTGGGGTAAAGTATTCTACCACTGATCAGTAAGTTATCAATACAGCCCTCCTGGTGGTATTGGAGTCCATTCATCCTTCCAGCACTACTAGCAATGTAAGGAGAAAATGCAGATGCCATATGTTTGCCAGAAGGGGGATGACCAGGCAACAGCCAAGCAAGATCCACATACCCTCACCCCCGCCATCACCTTCTCGCTTCTAGCTAGACCTTGCTGGAGTCTCCTAGTATGAGGGTACTCTGTCTTCCTGGCTGAGAGGACTAGGGGGCTCCCTTTTTCTCTTTTACTGCAGAATTAGGGACAAGGACATGAATTGTGTCCTGGATACAAAGAAATCTGATGTGCTATTTGAGGACCCAGCAAGGGCTCTGGGCCTATGAACTCCTGTGTACATTGCACAATGACAGCAGCAGCTGAGCTTCTCCCCCTCACTACCCCCAACAGAGCCTCCAACTAGACCTTCCCAGCAGAGATGCTACTTTTGTGGAAAGCTGGAGCCTTCGGAAGGTCAGATGAAGAGCCATGGTGCAGACTCAGGGAGGGTGGTGCTGTCTAGGGCTGGGTCACATGCCACCAGGGGACACCTGAAGTGGGCTCAATAGTGTCCTCTTTGCTGGCATCAGCCTATAGCCACTGCAAGCTCTTGCTACCTAGGCAGCTGCACTCTGAAGCCCAGGCTCTGTCTGGGCAGTCAGTCAACTCCATGTGGACTTTAAAATTTTTTTGGCATTCCATATCCTCTAATTTCAAAAGTGTTTGCCTAATTCCAGAACAGAGTGCCACAGTAACTCTTATCATCTCCATTGACTTTTAAGTTTCAAGGTTAATGTTGCATATTTTGACAAGTAGATAATTCTGAAAAACAAAAATGAGGGGAGGCTTGACTATGGGACTTGTGAGTTATAACAGAAAGTTCAACAGTGAAATTTATTTACCACTGGTTATTCACATTATGCCTTGCCTCATGTAAGTTTTCCTTTATATACTTTAACTGCATTGAAAAAAGTAAATGTAAAATATATAGCCTTATGAAAAGGAATATTTCTTGACTTCGTTCATATCTTTTATCAGTCTTTTAGCTATAGTGTTAACATGGCACATATCATGGAACTATTAAAAACTGCTGAAAAGGCTAAGAGATTATCAAAATACCAGTAAAATAGTTACTACCAGAAATAAAATCAGGTTTCAACTGGCCAGCTAGGTCTGTAGGAAAAAAATTGGTCTGTTGCTTATGTGTATTTAAAATAATACAGTAATAATATTGTGATATTGATAATATAACGTTAATGATAGTGATAATTAATGTATTAGTGATAATATAATATTATGATATTTTCATTTTCTTCTGAAGCTAAATCATCCCAAGAAAATGCTATACTACAACTACAATATATCATACCATAGGAACTTTCCCCCCAACTCTGTGGGAAGGCAGAAAGTTTGCTTTTAGCCTATATGTAGCCATCATACCTTAAAGCAGTGATTCTCGATCTTCCTAATGCCACGATGTATTTTCATTGTTACAAAGGGGTCGCGACCCACAAGTTGAGAACTACTGCCTTAAAGCATCTGGAAGAATTGAAGGAAGGATGTCTTTTTGAAATCTAATCTTATAGAATTTTGTCTGTCATTCCTCATTTCATGTTATGTTGAAAGCAAGATTCTAGGGCCTCATATAATAATGAAGTCCATTAGTCTGCAGAGAAGCATTCTTGTTGTTTCTAGAAAAAGACATCATGTCCAAAATTAACTATATTTAGAATACTGCATTTATGGAAGGCATTGACCCTTAAAGCAATGCAGAGGAGGGCTATTATGATGTTGAAGTTCTGAAAGCAGGTTCGAAGAAATCTTAGTAAAGACATGGTAGTGTATATTTATTCAGAGAGTCAAAACATAGGTGAGGAAACAAATATTTTTTATTCCTTTAAAAAATTAATCCATGGGCGGTGCCGTGGCTCAAAGGAGTAGGGCGCTGGCCCCATATACCAAAAGTGGTGGGTTCAAACACAGCCCTGAGCAAAAAAACTGCAAAAATAAATAAATAAATAAAGATTTGAGGAAATTCTTTAAAAAAGAAAAAAAGCAATTAAACCATGATAGTTTGTAGGAGCTACCCAAAGTAGATTTGGACTCTGCCTGAGAAAAAAAGCTCAGTTAAAATAATCAACAATGCTTAGACCTCAGAAGTGAGGACCTCTTTCTCAGAAATAACCAGATAGAGGCTATGTGATCATCCTCACAAATCCAGTAGAAATGTTCATCATTGAATACAAAATCATATTCTAAAGTTTTTTCTAACTCAAATTTTTATCTAATATTGCATATTTATTACCTCATTTACCCTATGGTATCATGTCTCTTAAATAGGAATGGTATAGGTAAGAATTCTTTTATAGTAGAGTCAGACCAACAGAAAATAAGAGACTTGTTTAGAATCTAAACTATTCATATTTTCATCATTCTGTCAGAACTACCAAAAAAAAAGAATTTAACATAGCAAATGATTCACATTGGAAGAGCCAGAATTAGAGCCCTGATCTTGTGCATTTTCTATTAAAGAACAGTAAGTGAAACAGCCATGGAAATCTCAAGACAGTGTTGTCGCTATCTGATGAGTTCACTGACTACACAGAGAAAGATTTTTTCTTACTAAAGCAAAGTAAAAAATATGTGCTTCAGGGAACAGTCTAGAGTTGTTAATAATAGAATAACATAAAAATGGATTCTTGGCCAGAATAAACCTAATGTAGCTCCGTATCCTAGGAGCAAGGATTGTCATGGAAATCCAAGTAAAAGGTGTATAGTCATGAACCTTTCATAGAATCTTATTTTTTAAATTAGTTCTAACATTTGTTAATATCATTTTGGAAATCATTATATAGAAAATAGTTTATGCCGTTTTCAGCAGGGGGAAAAGCCTCACTATTCGCTCTAAGTAGATTGTTTTAAAAGAATTCCTTTCTCAGAAACTTTCTGTGAAAGCAGGTTATGAACTACCATAAACACAGGATACAATAAAGCTTTTTGATTTAAAAATTCCCCTGAAAGCTGCAGACAGGGAGGTGCATAAGAGAATGACTTAATAACATATTCTGTGTGGCATGTTTCACTACAGAAAGCTGGGTGTTGGCTTGTTTGTCTCATATGCTTTGACATGATTGCAGATGAAGATTGAACAGGCCGAGAGCTCCTGCTAGAAAGACCTTCCCTGATAGGCTGGTGAGGCCTAAATGAGAAATTGCGAGGATATTGCCCAACTGGCTTCAGTAGTAACCAGAGCACAGGGGCACAGCCTTTTAAGTGTCAGCTATACACTTTAATAAGCATTCTGAGTAGCTCCACATAATGCAAGTGCTCCATTTGAAAGTTCAGTAACTTAAATTGGGATTTAAAGATGAAGAAACTAGCTCGGTTCCCATAGCTCAGGGATTAGGGCGCCAGCCCCATATACCAAGGTTGGCAGGTTCGAGCCCCGCCCGGGCCTGCTAAAACAGCAATGACAACTGCAACCAAAAAAACATAGCCATGGGGTGGCACCTGTGGCTCAAAGCAGCAGGGCGCTGGCCCCATATGCCAGAGGTGGGGGGTTCAAACCCAGCCCCAGCCAAAACCTGCAAAAAAAAAAAAAAAAAGCCAGGCGTTGTGGCGGGTACCTGTAGTCCCAGCTACTTGGAAGGCTGAGGCAAGAGAATCACTTAAGCCCGAGAATTTGAGGTTGCTGTGAGCTGTGGCACCACACATTCTATCGAGGGCAACATAGTAAAATTCTGTCTCAAAAAAAAAAAAATGAAGAAACCTTCATTTGGTAAAATGAATGTAACCTTAGTTGTAGGAGGAAATATTAACTGTGATTTGCTAAGATAACTCATTCCATCATTTAACTGATTCAAGTATAGGCCTTCATGAAACAATAATAATAAAAGATTATTATAAAGCTAAAATTTCAGGTATACTGTGTAACCTATATAATCAGTGAAGATAGGGAATGGAAATAGTTTTAATTTATGAGAGCACATGGACTCGGCTCTAGCCAAATGTTTTTCTATTAATTTGAGCTGTATTCCCCCTGTT
This sequence comes from Arctocebus calabarensis, assembly GCA_963573935.1. Taxonomy (NCBI): domain Eukaryota; kingdom Metazoa; phylum Chordata; class Mammalia; order Primates; family Lorisidae; genus Arctocebus; species Arctocebus calabarensis. Next base: position 4,526 of record CAUYON010158881.1, on the reverse strand, counting down.
GTTGTGATCCCACTTTTCTCTGGCCCTGCTTCCTTTCCCTTTCCTTACACCTTAAATTTTGGCATCCATTTGCATTCTTGCCTGCCCTTCCCCTTCTCCCCTCTTCTCCTTGCCTGTTTGTAGCTCACACATACAAATAACTCCCAGTTTTAACCTCTCCTAAGCTTATAACTGCATTTCCAACCGTCTCTTGAACATCTCTATCTGAACAATCTATGGATTCCTTGAATTTAGCAGATTGCATCTAAACTCATTTTATTTCTCAAGCCTTTTATGTCTTTTATTTCTTGGTTAATGATATGTAAGCTAGTTGTCTAAGCCAGTCATACTGTCATCTCTTTTCACTCTCAACCCATCAGAGCTAACTAATAATTAAGTTATATAATTTCTGCCTTCTTAAAGTATTTCAGATTTGTTCCTTTGCTCCTTTCCATTACCAGTGCCATCACCTCAGTTCACATTTTCAACATTTACAGGAGCTTCTGTGATCTTCACATAGTAGCTGGAGAAGTCTTTTATAAATGCCTGGTTGTGTCACTTTCCTACTTAAAACCTTCACTGGCTTCACATTATCTGCTGTTTTTACAATCTCAAATATCTACAGGAATTAGACAAATAACATATATGACTGAAGTAGATCAAGTGTGAGACAGTAAGGAAGAACAGGAGAGTGCATTTCTGTCTGAAGATATTTCTATTCAGAGTTTTAAAAAAACATGACAGACTGGGCATGATGGTTTGTACCTGTAGCCCTAGCTATTAGGATGCTGAGACAGGAGAATCATTTGAATCTGCAACTTTGACGTTGCAGTAAGCTATTATAATGCCACTCACTGTAGCCTGGGCAGTAGAGCAAGACCCTGTCCAAAAAAAGATGTGACATACCTGTCTGTCAATTTAATGTTGCCTTGGATCTCCTAAACTGCTGAATGTAACATATGCAGTATTACTTAGATATTGGGTATCTCCTTGAGATGAGCATCCTGGAACTGTCAGCTTTTGCAGAGACTGATACAGCCAGTGAGTCATTTGTTGTTCTGTTTCAAGGTCAAAACATACCAGCATAAAGAGTATGTGTTTATTATTATCATGAGTATCTCTGTATTCAGTTGGAGTCCATGTAATATAGTAATATAAGGAAAAGTTTGTAGGCTTTGGAATTATTGTTGACCTAAGTTCAGTTTGCAGTTTTGCCACTTATTAGTTGTGTGATTTTGAGATGGTCATTTAATTGCTTTGAACTTCAATTTCCTTCCCTGTTTATAAAAACTTTCGGGATTGAAATTATAAAATCAAATCAGCTTGATGCCTGTGGTTCAATGGGCTAAGGCGTCAACCACGTAAACCTGAGCTGGTGGGTTCGAATCCAGCCTGGGGCCACCAAACAACAATGATGGCTGCAACCAAAAAATGGCCAGGCATTGTGGCGGGCGCCTGTGGTCCCAGCTACTTGGGAGGCAGAGGCAAGAGACTCACGTAAGCCCAGGAATTGGAGGTTGCTGTGAGCTGTGATGGCACAGCACTCTATACAGGGTGACAGCTTGAGGCTCTGTTTCAAAAAAAAAAAAAGAAAAAAAAGAAATTATAAAATCAAATAATAAACAGCTTGAAATTATCCATTTTATTATAAATGCTTAGTACATAGTAACTCCTCCATAAAAAATAATAATCAGGCAAATTAGGATAAATTTGAAAAGTAGTAATAGATATATAAAAATCCAATTCTTCCAGCTACATCCTTCTCAGCAGCAGTAGGTGTGGCCTAAAAAGCAAAGCTTTTGGAAGCTAGTATCAAGTGAGGCACATGATTGAAGCTGACAGGCAAATGATTCACCCAGGCAACTTAAAAACTAGGAATTTACCATCCTTGCTTGGCTAGCTGTCTGAAAATGGAATTTCAGTCCAGAAGGTGTTGCTATTGATAAATTCATGAGCAAGATGGGAATATGGATTCTGTACAATTATGTATAATGTCCAAAACTCATTTTTAGTTTCTTAGTCTCTATATAATCTTTAATTTTTTAGCAAAAAATAATATTAAATGAAATTTTATTCAAAACTATTAGGAGATATAAGATATATATTTTGGTTTATTCTCTAGGTCTCTATAAATTTGAAGCACCAAAGGAAGGAAGTAAACAACTTAGTTTTTATTACCAGAACATCTAACATGGTAAAGGAAGAGGGCTGTTAAGTGGCTTAGCACAGTGATTATGGCACCGGCCACATGCACCCAGGTGGCGGGTTCAAACCCAGCCATGGCCTGCTAAAAAACAATGGCAACTGCAACAAAAAAAAATAGCTGGGTGTTGTGGCAGGCGCCTGTAGTCCCAGCTACTTGGGAAGATGAGGCAAAAGAATCCTTAAGCCCAAGAGTTTGAGGTTGCTGTGAGCTGTGATGCCATAACACTCTACCAAAGGTGACATAGTGGGACTCTGTCTCAAAACAAAAAAGGGCTGGGCGCCGTGGCTCACACCTGTAATCCTTGCACTCTGGGAGGCCGAGGCTGGTGGATTTCTTGAGGTCAGGAGTTGGAGACCAGCCTGAGAAAAATCAAGATCCCCATCGCTACTAAAAATAGAACAACTGAGGCAAGCGGATTGCTTGAGCCCAAAAGTTTGAGGTTGCTGTGAGCTGTGATGCCATAACACTCTACCCAGGGCAACAGCTTGAGATTCTGTCTCAAAAAAAAAAAAAAGAAAAAAAAAGAATACATCAATTTGTGGGTTTGGGTAGTCTGAGGACATGGTTTTTGGAGAAAGGAGGCACATTAGTGAGAAGGCAGAGTCACAGGGAGAGAGACCACAAGAAGTCCAGGCCAGGACAGAAGAGACTTAGGAGCTGAGACAAAGGGACGTGGGCCCAGTGACTTCTAAGGGAATACAGGGAGGGAGCTCACTTCTGAGAGAACTGCTGTTTTCTTTCTTTTCTTTTTTTTTTTTTTGAGACAGAGCCTCAAGCTGTCGCCCTGGGTAGAGTGTCATGGCGTTATAGCTCACAGCAACCTCCAATTCCTGGGCTCAAGCGAGTCTCCTGCCTCTGCCTCCCAAGTAGCTGGGACTACAGGCGCCTGCCACAACGCCCGGCCATTTTTTTGTTTGGGTTGCAGCCTTTATTGTTGGTTGGCAGGCCCAGGCTGGATTCAAACCCGCCAGCTCAGGTTTACATGGCTGGCGCCTTAGCCCGCTGAGCTACAGGCGCCAAGCAGAGAACTGCTGTTTTCATTGAAAATGGAGGGGAAGCTACTTAGTTAAGTGTCAGAAGGCAAAGGCACTGGTTGTGAGGAGTGTGGAGATGCGCTGGTTGGAACAGGCTGCAGGAATCAGCGTGCTGTTGTGAAAATCCCCTGGTCTCAGAGCTGGAAAACCTGTTTGTGGACCCAACTGCAACTTCACTGACAAACTGTGACAAAGGCAAGTCCCTCCTGGCTTTTTAGACTCACCTGTAAGGGGAGTGGACAAAGTCTCTAACACCCCCTTTACCTTCAGATTCTGATTCTGCACACTAGCTTCCACGCACCAGTACCAGTTCAGCCTAATGGAGCAGCATAAAATGAAATGTTCTGCGTGACAGGCTCTCAGATATGCGCAGGCCACTGCCAGGCTTCTGTTGCCTCACTCCTCTCTCCCTGCAATAGTCTCTGCTCTTTCAACCATATTGTATGACAGTATTTCCTGATAACTCTCGCCTGGGCACATCTTTTTTTTTTTTTTTGTGGATACGGAGTCTCACTCTATCACCCTCGATAGAGAACTGTGGAGTCACAGCTCACAGCAACCTTCAGCTCTTGGGGTTAGGCGATTCTCCTGCCATTTTTTTTTTTTTTTGAGACAGAGCCTTAAGCTGTCATCCTGGATAGAGTGCTGTGGCATCACAGCTCACAGCAACCTCCAATTCCTGGACTCAAGCGAGTCTCTTGCCTCTGCCTCCTAAGTAGCTGGGACTACAGGTGCCCGCCACAATGCCCGGCCATATTTTTTGGTTGCAGCCGTCATTGTTGTTTGGCAGGCCCGGGCTGGTTTCGAACCCGCCAGCTCAGGTGTACGTGGCTGGCGCCTTAGCCCGTTGAGCCACAGGCCGAGCCCATCCTTTTTTAAAAAAATTATTTATTTATTTATATTTTTAAGACAGAGCCTCAAGCTGTCACCCTGGATAGAGTGCAGTGGCATCACAGCTCACAGCAATCTCTAATTCCTGAGCTCAAGCAAGACCCCTGCCTCTGCCTCCCAAGTAGCTGGGACCACAGGCACCTGCCACAACGCTCGGCCATTTTTTGGTTGCAGCCGTCATTGTTGTTTGGTGGCCCGGGCTGGATTCGAACCCGCCAGCTCAGGTGTACGTGGCTGGCGCCTTAGCCCGTTGAGCCACTGGCGCCAAGTCCATCTTTTTTTTTTTTTTTTTTTGAGACAGAATCTTACTTTGTTGCCCTCAGTAGAGTGTTGTGGTGTCAACTCATAGAAACCTCAAACTCTTGGGCTCAAGCTATTCTCTTGCCTCAGCCTCCTGAGAAGCTGGGACAACCCCA
>CAUYON010158880.1:0-47986 GCA_963573935.1 Arctocebus calabarensis | reverse complement strand
AGAGCAGAGAGAGGGAAGGAGCGAGGGGGGTGGGGTCTTGGTGTGTGCCACACCTTTTGGGGGCAAAACACGATTGTAAGAGGGACTTTACCCAACAAATGCAACCAGTGTAACATGGTTTCTTGTACCCTCAATGAATCCCGAACAATTAAAAAAAAAAAAAATTCTCCTAATAAATTGAAGAACAAGTATCTAATCTAAAACAAAGATTAAAAAAATTATTTGAACATTGCCTCTATGGTAATCACAGCAGAGACCAGCTTGCTTCCCAGTTATGGTTATGGTTCTGTGCTCCATCTCAGCAGCTGTGGTTTGTTTCTCGAGCAGGGAATGACCTTGTTCTGTTCTGGTATTTGTGTACCTTGCACAAGAGAATCTTATTGATTCTCTTTCCTTCAGCCCTTCAGCTCATAGCTTTCAATTTCATGGACTTTATGGGGCTTTTAGACATTACTGGACAAATCACGGGGGCACATCCGTTTTATGGCTAGTGAAACTTTGCTTTCTTTGAGCTGTTTTCATGAATTTTGGATCTCATGGAAAAAATTGTCTTCCATCTCTTTGGAGACACCTCTTGTTTCCTTAAGTTATAATTTGTGTTAAGACTATAGGTTTTAAGACTTACCAGTTTTTGAAAGTTCCGAAGTGAAAAGGTCAGTGGTGTGTCCTCGCTGCAGTTGGCTCTGTCTACTTTCATTCCTCTGCACCCCTTCCTCTTTGAGGATCATTGTGTTTTGGACAAGCCAGTTCAAAGAAAATGCTGACCCGTACTGTCCATGAAATTTCTTTAACTATGGGGTAGCATTGGAGTCTCTCTGAATTTGGTCTGGTCAAGCGGCCTGATTTGTGGATTGTTCTTTATTCAGTTAAATGCTGTTGAATTTAACCTGTCAGAAGTGGACTCTGAAATAGAGCATCCAGAGACCTCCAGGAGTGCTAAGTGGATGAGTCCTCATGGGTAAGTTCTTTCTCAGATTCTGACACTCCACAGATTTGTGTTTCAAGTTCTCTGAGTCTGAGCAAATTTCTGGTTTAATCTGAATCAGATTAGATCTGGGTCTGGAATCAGATTGGATCTGATTACTAACCGGTTTAGCAATCCTCCTGCTTCAGCCTCCCAAAGTGCTAGGATTACAGGCAGGAGCCACCAGGAATGGCCCTTACCTGGATATCTTGAAACTATTTTGTAAGAAAAGCTTCTATCTATAAAAGGGAAATTTATGTTTATAAGAGTGTCTGAGAGAGGGGACGGAGGACACAGGAACTAGAAACTTTTTTTTTTTTTTTTGAGAGAAAGCCTCAAGCTGTCACCCTGGATAGAGTGCTGTGGCATCACAGCTCACAGCAACCTCCAATTCTTGGGCTCAAGCGAGTCTCCTGCCTCCGCCTCCCAAGGAGCTGGGACTACAGGCACCCGCCACAATGCCATTTTTTGGTTGCAGCCGTCATTGTTGTTTGGTGGGCCCAGGCTGGATTCGAACCCTCCAGCTCAGGTGTACGTGGCTGGCGCCTTAGCCCATTGAGCCACAGGCACAGAGCCAGGAACTAGAAACTTTTATCATTGTTCTAAATTGATATGACAAGCCACACCTTTGTTTAGGGCACTTCTCCTGATTATCTTGTCTTAACTAGTGCTATTCATATGATCTTTTCCCCATTAGTATGAGCAAATGATAGTACAATGTTTAGGCCTCAAGTTCTCACTTTCAAAGTATAAATTTTTTGCCTTGCATCACTGATGAGTCATCTTTTTAGAAGGTAAATTTCTGCCTAGCTAATATTGCTTAGGAAAATAAAAAAAATAATTACAAGATTGATAGTCTGAATTTTTGAAAAAATAATGTTTAAGAGCTGGAAAAAGAAATTCTTTACATAAGAGCTATGAAAACTGCTCCTGTCTGTGTGTCTGTATGCCTATGTGGTCTGTGTGTCTATATATGTCATTTGTATGTGATATTTTACTACTATACTTATATGAAAGAACTCTAATTAATTCGCTTAAATAATAAGCAATTTAAATCAAATATTTTATCAAGAAGATAGAAACTAAATCAAAGGGCTTTTAATTGACATGACTTTAAGAATGCAGGAATCCAGTTATGCTCAACTTTCTTCTTGAATTACAGTTATACTTTTCAAGTATACTATACTTATACATTCAAAAATGTAATTACAGTTATACTGTAATTCAAAAATTTTCTTTAACTATTTTAGGTAATGTAAATCTGAATGCCTCAAAGATACTAGGGATCCCCTTCAATATTCTCTCACTCTCTGAGCTAATTTGGACTCTCTAACCTTTACTCAGAGATGTCCTTTTGTTCAGTACTTTGATGGTCTTTTGCTCTGCAAACAGGGTCTTCTCTTAGATTTGTTATTTTAAAGACTCTAGCTGAATTGAGGCTATAAATCCTCTAGGTCTAGACTCCAGTGGTTATGGACAACTGTTGTTTAGGACAAATTATCTCAGGGCACTCTAAAGCTTACCCCAAAATGCCTTGAACTCCAAATTTGTTATAGTGCTCACTAGAACTTGCACACTGGCAAAAGGAAAAGCTGCCCCTATTTACACACACTCTCACTCCAAAGAAGCCTTTAGAGTCGGCCGTGCACTTGGCACAATTTGAAAATCTCATTTCTGAATTTCTGCTGACACTCCTATTGCTGATAGATCTATAATATAGATTGTATATTGGGTCAAACACACTCCCTGTGGCCCCTTTCCTTTTTAACTTTTTGATTCACACTTATTTCCCTTAACATGGGACATATCTGCAAATGGGGAATAATTAAGAAAAGAAAAATATTAATAAATATTAATATATAGTTGGTACTGCCCTGGGACCTATAATATCTCTGGAAAATTATTTCCCAGTGCAGGGTTTGTAAATCTCACCAAATCTCTGGAGGAAGCTGGCCCCCAAAGGCCCAGTCCATCCCTTTTTGGCACTCCAAATTGATTTTATAAGCTTTAGGCTTTTCTCACTTTTGATTATTGTTATGTTAAGTGGTCGAACTGAATGCTGTCTAACCAGGCATGCAAATGCTACAACAGTGGTAAACAAATTAGTGCTGAGATTATCTCATATTTGGTATTCTTCTATGGATTGAGTCATATCAAGGGTCTCTTTTTAGACAACTTGCTTATAAATTCTCTGGTGTACTTATTAAAATTTCATACCCCATGCCATTCCTAGTCCTCCGGGCAAGTGGAATATAAAAAGATCTAGAAATAAAAAAGACTGTAAGAAAATCCAGAATGCTGCAATTATGAGACATCATTTAACCCTTTTTGAAATAGTCTTCTCTCTCCCCGTGCCCCCTGACTCTATAAGCCTTCTACTCCTGGTCTGACCGAACACTATGGGATTTAAGTGAACAATCTGGTACCATGACTGGTTACATAGAGACTCAACTAACACGCTTGGAGCATATTTTGACAGGTGAAAGGAGCATGGCCTCTGTCAACTGACAGCCCTTATCCTGTTTGACTCAGAGATTGTATGTATCAAAGCTTTTAGAAGAAGACTCACACTGTTACCCCACTGGAAAGGTCCTTATGAAGTACTGTCAACTACCTAAGCTGCCATGAAAATAAGTCTTCCTGGATTCATGTGAGCCATACTAGGCCACACTGAGACAGTTGGAGGATGACCCCTACAGTGACCTAAAAGTAAAGATTTCCAGGGCCAGTTCTAAGGCCCCCTGATGCAGATTACCTTATGAAGGTGACAGCTTTTTCCAAGATCATGGATCAAGAAACCAAATTTCATCTATAAATCCTTTTTGTCTTTTAAACACCCGCCAAATGGTCCTTTTTAAAATTATTTATTTATTTATTTATTTTTTAGAGACAGAGTCTCACTTTATTGCCCTTGGTAGAGTGCCATGGCGTCACAGCTCACAGCAACCTCCAACTCCTGGGCTTAGGTGATTCTCTTGCCTCAGCCTCCTGAGTAGCTGGGGAGGCTATTTTTTGGTTGCAGTTTGGCTGGCACTGGGTTTGAACCCACTACCCTTGGTATACAGGGCTGGTACCCACTGAGCCACAGGCACCACCCCCAAAATGGTCCTTTCAAAACACTTTGTTAAGAATTGCACATTGGAAACTAAGTGGAGGTTGCCTCAACCTACTTCATTCTCCCTGTTACCTTCCACTATGGTTCTTCTTTCAGACTCTGCCTTGCCCTTACTGACCTATACTATTTTTTCCAACAGCTCAGGCACAGACAAGCATCCCTTAATACCAGTCTGTCAAACCCTGGCCACAGTAATGAACTAATCTGGTCACAGGTTATACAAACATCTAGACCATGTGAAGGAACCTGAATTCATTTTGTTTCTGCCAAGGTGAGTGCCCAGTGGAACCAGTCCAAAAAATGGATACATGATGAGATGTGACACCCACTACTGAAGAAGGGACATCATGCTGCTTCTCCTACGGATGAGTCAAGTGGACACAACTATGGAAGCTCAGGATCTATAGTTTGCTCAGGTAAAGTCATTAGGAAGGAATTGTTCTCTCTGCATTGAAAACATTTAATGATACTGGATCTTTTCTGGGTAAGATACTAGAACAATATGGTGATCAAACCCTAGGGTTTTATTCCATAGATGGCATTTTTACACCTCTCAGATGATGCTAATACTAACCCTCATGATGTCTATATCAGATCACCCAGTGTTACGAATGGCTTACAAACCAGGCCTGTGCACCTTGTGGTAGCTCACTTGCTCTTCTTATTAAGTTACCAGATGCTAAAGATTGTATGTGGACAGAGCAAAAGTCCAGACTGACTTGGTTAAGTGACAAAACCAAGCCCTATAGCTGCCAGAACTAGACCAAAGGACTTTTATAACCTTTTCCGTTCCCACAGACGGGCAGGGACACATGGACACTGGAGATGTAGAAGTGCCAGTGAAGGAGAAGAGGCACAGCAAACTCCAGACTGATAGGTCACGGGTTACAACCTGACCCTACCTATAAATTACCCTGGTCTTTTTATCTAATGTGGCAATAAAGTATACAAGTGGATCCCACCTAGATAGTCAGGATCTTGTGGACTTGATTATCTGACATCCTCTGTTACCAACTACTCCACTTTAAATGCCAACCAGATTCCAAACTTGTGTTCTTTCATCCATAAAGTCGTACCAAGCAAATATATTAGATGAGTTATTATTATTTTTTTAAAAATTCACTTGTACATCACAATTCTAAGTAATATTTTGTGCTTAGGACTCTTTGTCTGGTATTTAAAACTCATGAGATGGTAAAGACAGCTTTGAATCACTTCATGGTAATAGAATGAGAGTTCAATATCACTGTGCTAGCACTGGGAGCACTACAGCTAAAAGTTGGCAACAGCCTAGCCACTGTTGTATTTGAAAACTACTGGGTTCTGGATGTCTTAACAACTCAACAGTGAAGAGCCTCTGTTAGTACTGGCGAATGCTTTCTATGCAGGGCGAGTAGAGATCTATACTTCTTAGAAGACAAGATAAATAAGTCTTAGGGAAGACTTATTACTAGACTACTAATTCTATATCTTTCTCCACAACTACTGACTCAGCTTTTAATGTGTAAAACTTTTACAAAAGTGTCAGACAAGGGGAATGAAGAAACTCAGAAAATTTTACCCCAGAAAGTGACTCCCTGGTGTAAAGAATATTTTGAATTGAAGGCCATTGTAGGTCAAGAAACACTTCAAGAGAATTTGCCTCGATCTGTATAAACTGGGCTGACCGGAGTAGAAGATCAAAGCAGACAATTGACTCCCCTTTCCCCTTCCTGTTATTGTAATATATTGTAGGAATAAAAGTCAAGAATGTATGTAGATGTGGCCCCAATCATTTACGTCATAAATACCTGTCTCTTAGGTTAATCTACAAGTCGATCTATTTTCCCATTCCATTCATCCTTCCTTAAATACATTTTTTGACCTATACTCCTCAATTTCTTCCTTCACCTCTAAAAGACATGTATAAAAATATCTTAACTCCATTGGAAAATTAGGTGATTGCTCTGTGATTTCTCCCTATGTACACTTAATCGGCCTTAATTGTGAGTTGATTTTTGAGCAAACTTTTGGGGGAAAGGACAGGTTTCCTCTCACCCCTACAATCAAGTCTATTATATATTTTTTCTTTAAATGTTTCATCTCTTCTCTTTTTTTTACTGGCTATGTCTAATGTTTTTTTTTTTTTTGTACTGGCATGTTTATTTTATTGCATTCTAAAATTATATGTCAAAAATTACAGGGGGTCTGGATGATGCTATCTTCCTCCAGAGAGAATTTCTCTTCTTATAGCCAGAGATAACCCAGAAAGATCACACTGATTCAGCCCAGGCCTAGTTTCAGGCTTCCTGAAGCCTAGTAATTTAATTTGCATCACTCTTAGGCGTAGCTCTTTAGGATCTCATCTCAAAGTATGTGGCATCAACAGGGACCATGCCTCCTCAGCAGGCTCAGAACAATAGTTTTCCTCCCCCTGCATTATAAGACTGTCGAAATTTCTGTTTAGCTTTCTAGCCTCTTAGAAGCTGACTCTCTGCTTAGTTTCTGAGCTCTTGCTCTGAAGGTATACTTAATAATCAGCAAATGTTTCAAAAGGAGATCAAGGGAAAATATTGAGCTTATTTCTCTTGCCTTTTCTCTAAGAAGTTGGCACATAGACTCTTGGAGGCTCTGAATTCCAAATTTTTATCTCTCCAGCCCAGTAAGACTGTCACAATCTTTAGGCTATGGTATTTGCTCTTCCACAAATATCCTGAAAGGAAAAACAAGATTCATTGAATGAAAGACTAACTGTATTGCATTTCCCTTTTTTCTAGGACTTTGGTCTTTGAAGTCCTAGATGCCTTGGTTGCTTTCTGATTTCTTCAAAGAACTGTACTTTTTAGTGTAATTTTACCTAGATTTATATATTCTCAAGGTAGGATTAATCTGCTAGAATGTTATTTTATCATAGCTAAAATTGAAATTTCCCTATCTGTAACATTTTCTTGTCTTTTAAAAATGTTCATATATTTCTTGTGAAATTAAAAAAAAATGGTAAGCATGATCTGATCCGCCCGGGTATAAGAGAGTAGTGTGTACACACTTTAAATGTGCTACATACCAATACATATTGGCAATGTTGACCTCTAGTCCTTTAAAACAATCATGCTTTGATGCAAATCTATGTGACCATTAGCTCAACTGAAGCTTTTTTTTTTTTTTAATTTAAAACCTTTTTTATACCTTTGTCACAGTTACCTTGAGGATGAGACTCAGCCATAGATCTCAACAGCAAAAGTTGATTTTAGAATGATTTACTGGTGAAAGCCTAAGGAAATTCCTTTTTGTCAAATTGCAATTTTTTTATTCTTTAAACCTTAAGCAGCTGATTCTATTGATGACTATTAAACTATCTGATAATGTATTTATAGTTATGATAATATCTAATAATTCTACTATTATAAACCTTTTAAAAATTTAGTTTCTGAAAAGTAAAAATTCCACTACACAGAGTGGCTAACAGTACAGGAACACAGGTATTTTATACATTAATAAAGCTTTCTGTACATCGTTAAAAATGCATTAAAAAGCTACTGAATTTTGCTTTGAATTTATAATTTTTATATAATGATTCTACTTCAATGTGTTTATAATAAGGAAGTATACATGCAGAAAAATATATAAATAGAAATAAGTTTTTAGCCCTGTTAATGGCAAAATATTAAATAATTTAAAATGTCCAACAACAGGGCATTGCATAATAAAAGTGTCACATCTATAGGATTGAATTATATGCCACCAATTAAAAATATTATTTTAGAAAAGTATTTAGTGACATAGAAATTTTTAAAGTAGAAGAAAATCATTTTAAAGAGCCACCTGATATTTGAACTGTTGGGCCAAGACAAGGGTAGGATTCCTTTTAGAGTGAGACTTCCCCACTGGTTTAGGAAAATACCTTAAAGGGCTTGTTTCACTTTGGAAATTGTGGCCTTCCTCCTGGAGAGAAGAGATTTAAACAGAGAAGAGTTCTATCCCACTGTTTTAAAAAGCACAGGAATTTGTGGGTGGGCCTTGGCAGCTCCTTAGAAGGAGTCAGAGGGGTTTGGTAGAATACAGGAAAAGTGGAGTGTTTGGGGTGGGTGGAGAAGCTAACTACCTGGGAGCAGGTGGGGCCCAGGGAAAAAGTTGAGCAGTGTAAATTTTCCTGTGGGAGTCGCCAAGGAACTTTGGGACAGGAATGTCTAAGATTAAACTTTATGTTGTTTTCTGTGCTAGAATGAGCACCACATGCAGTTGGTTCAACTGTTAATCCAACTGTCACCAACAAAGTATAAATAAAATAATGTGGTTCTGCTGTTCACCTTAACTCTCTTCTAGCCAACTGAAAAGGTGAAAACCCCAAGCGAGCTTGGCTTCAAAAGCTGCATCAGCCCTAGTCAGTTTGGCCTGCATCTTTTTCGTTCATCCTTCTTGTCTGATGCTCTTATTTCCTATTCCATTTCTATTCTTCATTGTCACGTGGAATTTCTTATTCTAAGACTATAGCACCAATTATAGAGAACCCTGTCTTTCACCTGCAATCATTCAAGCTCCACAAAAATGCAGACGATCTCTCTCTTTACTTTCTTTTATTTTCTCTTGCACACATGCTCTAAGTGAGAGAAGAATCATAAACTGTGCTTTGTCTTTTGGCTGGAGGGAATAGTATCCAAGTCAAATCCATCCTGGAAAAGACTCCTTCAGGAGTTACAGACTCTGCTTGTAGTGTGGCACAATCAAATATTCCCCTGGCTGTGTCCTTTGTGCTGGTCTCGTGAGCACAAAGCACATTTTAATCCAAAACGAGTTTTGAATTAGTTATTAAACTCTGGGCTCTCATTTCCTTTCCTATGTGGACTGCTCTATTTCTGATGATATTTATGCTGTGGTTGCTACAGATGACATCGCTGGTAAAGCTTTAGCCTTTCTTTCCTCTGGAAACTTCCAGCTGCTGCCTGGATCTGAGAGAGAATGATAAAGGCCATAGAAAAAGAATTAGAAGGAACATTGCATCTATTTTCTCTTGTCCTTTATTGTAAAACATGACAATCACACCCCACTATCACCACCTCGTTTTCTAGCAGGAATATTTTATTTAGCATAGACTGATAGTGTCCTTGCTAATTGAATTCCTTTGAATGGAAGATGAAGTTTAACTCATCACATCATCTCCGTATCTAATCCCACCCTCCCACCATGTTCTCTCTTTCAGGATCCCACCTCTCAGGGGGTTTTGTGCTGTATTTTTCACTGGATTCTGGTTTATTTCTTTTGACGACTTTATCATCAACATCCTGATTATAATTCTGCCTGCTGCCCTGCCTTTCAGCTCTCTCTCCTTAAATGTAGTTCAGACACATCCCCAAGTGCCCAAACAACAAAACAGAGTAAATATCCTGTAACTGGTAATTCAATCAATTGTTGTACAAAGGGAATTCCCCCAGCGAGCTTCATTTGAATGAGATCTACATACAGGTTTCTCAGGATACAATAGTATCACCTCGGTCACTTTGCCTCTGCAGCAATCCATACACAATGCTGTTGACCTGTGGGTCCCTGGTGATTTTCAATAGCAGAAGCTGTCACCATCAGGCAAAAGGAAGACTTGTAAATTCTCCTGTTTGGGGGACTCCACTGATAGCTGGGATTTAATACATCGAATTTGGTTTCTAAGTTTCAAGTATAATTTTTAGGCTATGTGCCCCCTTGCACAGGTGTCTGTCAACAGAGGGCTTAAAATGCTTTATGGACTGTGGCTTGAGTATACCACAAATGAAGAGTTAGAAGGTATATTGCACATTATCGATGATTAATGTTGTTCTAATAACAAATAAACATCTACCATACAATGGACATGGGGCTAGGTACCAAGGCCAAAACCAGCTATATAATTTGCAAAGTGAAAATGTAGGGTTTCTCATGCAATAATTATTAAGAATTTCAAGAACATTGAACCAAGCCAGAGGATATTCTAAGCACTGGGCCCCACATGACCAAACAGTTCACTCACCCCAAGAGCAGGCCTGACAGTGGTTATGATTATAAAGTCCCCAAGGCATCAAGTGTGTAAGAATCAGACTAGTTCTTGCACACTAGACTAGTGGGATGAAAAGTGTTCTAGAATCCATTTATGCAGTGTCCTTAGGCAGCCATTTGACTGTGGAGTGTCCACTTTACAATCAAAGTAGGCCCCCTCTCATTTTCCATGGTTTCACTATCCGTGGTTTCAGTTACCTGTGGTACAGTACATAAGATGAGAGAGACCACATTCATGTAACTCTTATTTCAGTATATTGTTATAAGTGTTCTAACACTTTATTAGTTGTTAATCTCTTACTGTTCCTAATTTATCAATTAAACTCTATCATAGGTATGTACATATAGGAAAAAACCATATAGTATAGGGCAAGGTACCACCCATGGTTTCAGGTATCCATTCACTGGGGAACGTGGATAAGGGTGGGGCGACAAAAGTAAATCTACTTAATGATGGATATTATCTGGGGTTTGAAACGTTCTCTTTTTTTGAATTGTTAAGAAAAAGTCCAGATCCAAAACTGCCAGAGGCGCTATTCCCACTCTCCAGCCAGCCCAATTAGCCTTTCTTACTTTCCAGCAAGTCTTTATATAGAATGGATTCAGCAGGAAAATCTTGCTTGAAAGACTTGAGGGTGTAACATTATCTCCTTTCCTCAATTGCCTGGCCTTGGAAAGCCGGGATGTATTTCCTCCTAATCCGAAGGCCAGGTGTGTCTGCTAATTGAGCCCTCTCTCGGTGACAAATTGTAGAAAGTGAAATGTGGGGTGCTCTCCGTGATGGTACAGGGCAGTCCCCGGCCTGTCCTCTTCTTCTCCAAGGGTTTACATGGAAGGAGCCACAGGGTAAGCGCTGGCTGAGCTGCCTCTGCTGCTGCAGGTCATAGGAATGGGCCTTGTCATAAATCAGAGCTCCCGCCTATTCAAGGCTCGCTCTGAGCCAGGCGTCCTGCCAACCCGTATCTGTGCAGTCGTGCTTTACAAAGACTAACGGCCTCCTGCCCTCTCTCATCATCCCGGTTTCCAAGAGGGAAAACAGGCCGAGCAAGGTAAAGTAGGCAGCGCTCCGCCTCACCGCCCAGTCTCCACCACAATTGTTTTGCCGGCACTGGTGGAGAAGCTGGGTGTGTGGGGGTGAAGTCTCCCTGCTGAGGTGAGCCCCCTAACTTGCCCAGTTTCATCCCCCAAGAGACAGGAACATGACTCCTGGCACCCCCTCTGTTGCTGCTTTCTCCACTATAGAACACAGTCAAGGCAAGACAGAGGTGTGAGTGTCGCAGCTACCGGAGGTGACAGTTCACAGAGCTGCGCTTCACCTGCAAAGTGTATGTCATGAGCACAGACAGCCAGCTGTCAGGATGGCGGGAAGGAGATGAGATGGCCCTGGAGCCCGACCCTGGTCCTGAGGGATGTGACGTGCCGGTGACCACGACAGAAGGATGTGAAGGCGGCAGGCTCATTTCCTCAGGCCAACAGCAGCCTCGGGCTGTGCTGAGAGCCCAGAAAGCAGGGCCAGAGAGAGGGCGAGAGACTGAGTCACCGCGGGAGAACTTGTCACAAATTTTGAAGCCAGGAAGTCTAAAACGATTTTATTTCAGTTTCAGCATACATGTGGGTTTTGTGGCTTTTTTCTACTTTAGGACAAGTTCGATAAGCATAAGCTGGTTATGAAGTACGTGTGCACCTGGGTCTGATGGGCACTCAACTCTTACCAGTGCTCGGACCGCTCAGTCTTCTTCAGGCCCTAAACACCTGGCAGTTTTTCCTGTCCTGTCACCCGTCCTGCTCATACGAACTCCCTCCTTGGGACATCTGTGTGCCTCAAACCCCACATAGAAATCTTTCTTGACAGGTAATAACTTTAGCTAGTACCTCTAGGCAATTGATCTTCAACCTTTTTTCTATCACGGCACACTTGGACCTATAGTGAAACCTCCATGGCACGCTTAAATTATATTGATCAAAAAAAAAGAGTAAAAACGTATAGACTTACTGTGCCTTGAACTTCTTTTGAAAATAGTTTAATTAATGATCTTTAAAAATGTTCGTGGCATACCTCTCATGCCACACCAGTTGAAAATTGCTGGTCAAGGGTGATAATTGTCTTTTGGCAGCTAAGCCAGTGTAGGGAGGTGTTTGTAGACACCAATGCTTTCAAGATACAAGCTAAGGGCCTATGCCCATAGGAGCCAGCTCTGGCAAGGAGGTGACAACCTGGGTAGTCACGGCACCCACCACCCCACCGCCCAGAGCCGGCCCTGTGTGCACACGCAGCCCGTCTCACCCTCCAGGTGAGCTCCTTCTCCTTAACTCCACGCACTTCGCCTGAGTGCTCGCCCTCTTCTCTGAAACTCAGATCCCTGCTGAAGGCAGAGACTTGACTTTGCATTTCCTCCCACACACTACACCACCCCAAATGGGCCACCATGTGTATTAAAAGTTGTCACCTTGTGGAGGATGTAGAAAACCTCTTGGGTAGGACAAGGTTATGCTGAAATGATAACGTCTTTTGCACCAACTCATATTAAGAACTTGACATATAATAACTCTCTTAATTCTCAAACAAAACTGTCTGAAGTGGAGGCACTCTTTTATTCCCATTTACAGATAGGGAGGCTGACAAATATGAAAGTAAAAGAATCTGCCCAGAGTCACTTGGCCAACAAGGCCGCTGGCTCCCCAGTCCGAATTCTCCACCGAACTCACTATCTCACTTTGTATTAAAATGTGCTTCATATTCATCCTGCACAGAACCCCACTGGGGATGAATCATAAACCCCATTCTACAGATGAGGACACTGAGCCACAGAAGCTTAAGGCTCACTAATCTTTGTACGTCGCATTTTTATTAGGATTTTGCAATGGAACATTCCAGAGGAGAAGAGGGAACGGGTGGCCCATGAATATGATGGAGGAAAATAAGGTGGGTGCTGAGAAATCAGTTCAGAAGAGTCATTCCCTACCACTGCGTCTCCACCCCAACAGCACAGGGGGAAATAAAACTTAATCATCTGTCGTAAAGAGCTTTTCTCTGCTGCAGTGAGAAAGGCTAGCCCTCTGGGAGCAAAGGACTCTCTGGAGGATTTTACAGAATTAATGAAAAGGTATTTAAACGGAAGGATAAGGGAGATAATGAGGAAGAAGCCTCCATCGGGGCAAGTTTAAGCACGGTGCCTTGCTTCACAGAAAGCCCACATATATATTTTTGAGTTGAATTGAATCCAGTTCTTTGGTATGCATTTTCCTCTTGAACAATCTAATGCCAGTGCAAAGTAAAAGAAACAGCCTGCTTTCTAAAACGTGTAGGCTTTTGCAATGCTTAAAGCCCTTCAGACTCCTATAATTACCCTCACATTATTGCTACATACCAATTTAGTGTCCAGATTGAAAAATGGAATAAATGTTTACCAGGAACCCATTTACTTGTCAACTTCAACAATGAGTCTGGGATGAGAAACAATATTCTCTGAGCTAAGGGGTGTAATTTCACCACCCAATGCGGTTGTCAATGTTTTATCAATTGAAAATCAATAAACTTCAATCAGGTCCCTGGATCTTATTACCTTAACCTTTGGTCAGCAAAAGGGCCTTCCCTGTTCCTGAGAGCTGCCCGTCTAGCAGGGTTTTGCCTTTTTTCATGTAATCAGCAAAGCACAACCTGCTTCCTGATTGAAGAAAATTGCTCGGCAACCCCTGGCAAATGATTAGAAAGTGTTTTCCAGATTCTAACAATGACCACGGGAAGTGAAGGCAATTGGAGAAGGCCGGGCTCTCTGCAGGCCCTTCTGGTCTTTTCTTCTTTTTCCTGTTTGATTTTTCGTTTTTTATTTTTCCTGTGCTTACTGTGGGGACTTGAAGTTACCTGGGCTGCCACCTCCTCCTCCAAGGAACAGGGTGGCCCCAATGGAACCCCTGCTCTGGTGCACAGCATTGCAGGCACCAAGTGCTCCATTGTCCCCAATGCTGCCCACAGCCCCTGCCACTCCTGCTCAAGTTCAGGTTGGGCTTTCCCTTGCACCAGCTACATCTTGAGATGGCTGGTTCTTCCATGTAAATGTGCTTTATATAATATACTGTTTTGCCAAATTCTCCCCAGTTACTGGCCTAGTTGATAGCATTCTTCACTGTTTTTCAGAATAATTTTTAAACAGTATTCTAAACTATGTTTTTTGACATTTCCATAGGAACTTGGGAGAGAGGGGGGCAGTCAAATATGCAGGCTCAATTCACCATCTTAGAACGGAAGTCTTGACATCCTTTTCAAAAACAATTACTAATACAATTTATAGTTCTGTTTATGGCATAAGAGTAAAAAGCCCATGAAACTACTCAGTACTGTAGGAAATGAATGGTTTGTTAAACTGTTGACTGTGCTCTAATCCTGGCTTCAGAATGATTAACTAACAAATCCATCATCCAGGGGAAAGCTGGCTTGGCAGAGATTAACTCCTAAACTATTCTTATTTGGGAGCATTGTCTTTTGGCTTTTATTTGGGAGAACTTTCAGAATTGTTAAAGAACATTGTATGTGTTTAGTTTTAAAATGAAAATAGAAAAAAACCTTATGTTGTATACATGGCTATAGATACACTCCCTACATTTGAACTGGTTTTGAATTTTTTTAACAGTGAGAAGGACTAGGATTCTAAGAAGGTATTTATTAGTACCAAAAGGGAGGGCATGTGTATCTGTTAGGATTCAATTGATGGCAGATACTCGAAGCCAACTTATATTAACTTGGGAATTTATTTTATGGCTATGGTGGGAATTGGCCAGAGAGGGAGAGAAGGCGCCCAGAATATGCAAACGCAGGTTGAGACCAGAGGATGATCTCAGTAACATGTTTGCAGCTGCCAATCACAGCTATCTAGATGTAATGGACTTCTTCTTGTCTCAAGTAACTGAAGTCCAGAGTGGGGGAGGCCTCCCGGGTGGGTTTGATTTAGTAGGTTGGTGATGTTATCAAGTGTCTTCCGGCTCTCCACTTGACTTTCACAATACCGCTTCATCCTTGCCCTAGTTCCCACAGTCACAGAGAGCTACTATTGGGGCCAAGAGCAAACTTCCCCTTTGCCCTCTGAGAGTTTACAGAAAGCCACTGACAAGAGGCAGATTAATAGGAGAAAAGGCATACAAATTTATTTCAGCATAGTTTTATGTGACACAGGAGCCTTTAGAATGAAGACACAAAGATACAAGGAATAATGTCCAGTTTTAGGCAGAGGATCAACAAAGTATGGACAGCCATGAAGAAAGGTGATTGAACAAAAGGGTGTGGTCTAACGCTAATAGGCTGAGTGGAAAAATCCAGCAAGGACTGTTGTCTAGATTCTTTGGGGGCTTTCTGAGCATGCATTCCTTCTTTCTGGGTATGTGACAGGACCCTCACGGGATTCATGGAGGTCTTTCTTATGACCTATACATAGTCAAATAAGGTGGGTTGAATAATTTCTTTATGGTCAGTTTTTACGCAAAAAGGTTGGTAGAAAGTTAGAATAACAGTTCTAGATTTTATGGCTGGCTTTGGGGAAAAGGAGTTCTGACCCACCCTGGTAAAGAGAGGGTTGGGTTTCTATGGCTAGCCAAGGGGTGGACGGGACTGAGAGACAGGAGGGCAGGAAGTCAGAGGACACCTTTTGCTTGTGAGGCTGCTTTGAGCACTTTGGGATATTATTTTCTGAGTCCCAACTCTATTAACTAGATGAGACTATTCCTCGTCTGTCTTAGCTTGGGTTCTCAGAGTCTGAGGCAAAAACTGATTTGTTAACAATTAAGAACTGCAGTGTGATATGGGGATAGAGGAGACTGAGATAGGAAAGAGAGCAAATACAACAGGGAAACTTCGAAAACTCTGCATAAGCTACTATATCTCAGGACCCATCCGTGTGGGTACAGGAATGGGAAACAATTTATCCATTGGAGACTTCCTGTCTCTGGTTTTCCACTAATCAGGGTTGTTCCCATGGAACCTAACTCCTCCCTAATTTCTCGTTATGTCCCCAGGCTTTTCCAGGAAGCTGCTGGGAAAGCCAGAGAACCCACAGGAGCCAGCACATAGGCACCGTGATCTCCCTGCCAACTTTCAACAGCAACTTGGATGCATAATCTTGGGAAGAGCATTGCTGTTGCTGGAGCAAGGCAGGTGTTCAGTTCTGGTTTGTCATGTAAACTGAGTCCAAACATCACCCCAACCTGGGGTGGGGACTTAAAGTAAGAAAGTCCTTTTCCTTAAAAGTCCCAACAATCACTTACTCTGTTTCACTGATTCTTCCTGGAGCCCCTTTCATCTCTGAACAAACACCTGTGCCCCAGCAACCAGGTCATGGTGTGCACAGCAGCCTGAGGCTCACCTGTTGTTGAGGAACATGGTCCATCCGATTGTAGATCCCCACTGGTGGCATTAGGTAGGTTATCAGGATAGATGGTACACAAATCTGCAAGGTTGTGGATATCAGAGTTAAAACTGAGGCAGTTCTCCAAAGAAGGAAGAATAAATGTTACGGAGACAACCATAACATCTACTTGGAGAAAATGCTTAGAAACAGAACCCCCCCAAAAATAAGACTCTGGGTTTCTTCCCTATGAATATTGATTTCATCTTTCTCATTCTAAAGATAGGCTTTCCTTCATGCCTGGGGCATAAAATATGGCCTACAAGAGCAAGAAAATTCAAATCTTCAGCATACATCAAAAAGACTGAATCTTTTCTTCTTATTTAATTGATTCAACTTGAGTTGTGTCTTCTCCTGGACCAATCCAGCTGCAGCCAGGGAGACAGGTCCATATAAAAATGGCTGATACAAGCTCACTCTCATAAAGAGCCATGTGGATGGGAGAAGAGTGTTTATGGGACAAAATATTATTCATAGAATTCCTCAAGAGAATCATTTTTATAAGCTTTAAGTATAAATAAGTTAAATTGTGCCTTTGTCTTCAACATTGTCTAAGTAGGACATCTCGAACCCTATTTAACCTTTCTTGAAGCAAACCAACGTGGCCAGTTCCCTTGCCTTGAGGTTGGGTAAAATCCCCTTCAGTTGCTGGTATCCATCCTATTTCCATTTTGTAGATGGAGACAAAGCTTCCACTCCATTTCTGAAGGTAATTAACTTCAAATTCAAGTTGCGGAAGTGTCACCAAGTTGTTAATAATAGGGTAAACTGAGTGGTAAGGGGAAGCAGAAGTGGTGGCATTAGGAGGGTTACCAGGATGCCACCTGCTTTCAATTTTCTATAAGCCTAAAACTTCATCCCATAATAGGATCTATTATATAAAGAACAAAATGCAGGTTAGGGGAGATTAGATAAACATGAAAGGAAAGCAAAATCGAACACATCTGGCCCTTAACAACATTTCCCTTGGATGTCCGGGTGTGGTAGTTAGGTTATGCCCCTCGTTCTCTCCCACATCCACGTGGCTATTGGGTGAGACGGGGCTTCTATCAGGCACATTCTTTATGTGGCTCCATCTCCCTGGCTGCAGTTGGATTGGTCCAGAAGAGGACATATGACTCAAGTTAGAGCAACTAGATCCCCAGGAAAGATTGGGCCTCTTTGACTATAGGTGGACCTGTAATTTTACAGACAAACAAATAGCCCAACCAAGCATTCTGTTATCAGAAAATAGACTAGCACTACACTTTAAAGACCATACTTTGTTTCCCTGTAGACTTTTACTCAATCTATTTAATAATACAGAAATATTTTCATCTAGGTCTCCTGAATATAAACTCCTTGAGGATGAGAATTCTGCCTACATAAACAGCCCTCAAAAAATATGTGTCTGTGATAGCAATCCTGGTCCTGATGGTGATGATACAGAAGGAAGTCATTCAGCAAATCTTAGACCAGTCTAGTCACCTATAAAATAACATCTTCCCCCGTTGTCTATTCATAAATGTCAAGAGGATGAATCAGGGAGGTCTATTCAATCCCTCCCCTCAAAGCTGTTGCTCTGTGACTGTGAGCTGTCATTAATGATGTGTGCCAGAAGCCATAGGTAGGTTACCAGAAAGGATAATACACAAACCCAGTCTTACTGCAATGTCATTGTTATACTTAATACTGCACCTTTTCTTGTGAGGGCTGAGAGTGCTTCACAATACACATTCTCTACTCTTGGTCTTCCTGTGAGGTAGGTAGTGAGAAGAAATTGGGAAATGGTAGCACATCTGAACAATGGTAAGTCTTACTTCATAGTGTTGCCTGAAGAGCGTTGCTTTGTGACATCAGCAGTCAGATTTGTGCCCTCCCCCACACAATGAGGCTGAGCTTGCAAGGATGAGAAAGAATCTTATGGACTGAATGATAATTAGGAAAACTATTGAGAAAACAGGAGTAAATGTGCTGCAGTTGAAATGTACAAGGGAATAAAATCTTTAGTTTTTATAAAAGAGAACCAATCTTGCTTAGCAACATTTTGACCCTTTTTCCTTTGTTTCTTCCTGATCTGTTCTTCCCCTTTATCTTTTCTTGGGCCTGCATTCATTTTCTGAAGGGAGTTGCTACTGCTTCCAACAGTTTTGTGGTTTCTGTAGGTGTGTCATTAAAACAAGGACACGGCGTCCAGGCATCTGTGATGACTCAGCAAGTTTGAACTCCATCCACTGTGTGATTGCAGTGGATCAACCCCTTCTCTGCCCAGAGCCTGCCAGATGTCCAGGTGCATGGCAGGGCTCTGGCTGGACAGTCATTATTTTCTTTAATCAGATATGCAAAGGCTGGCAGCCAAGTGGCATGGCGTCATGCTGTCATTCCACCAGGGAATGAGGGAGGGCTGCTTATGAGGGTCCTCTTTTTCTGCCCCATGGACACTAGTGGGGCAGCGTTTACTTAGTTTAGCACCAACTCATGTCACCTTGGTTGTTTCTTTTGGAGTGGTGTGATTAGGCTCACTCAGAGGCTCTGTGCAGTGGCTTTGCTTGGTGCTTTCTGAACATTAACATTCATATGTATTACCCTAGATCTTGTTAAAATGTAGGTTTGGATTCAGTAGGTCTGGGGTAGTGAGAGTGTATAGGGTGAAAATAAGATAGTTAGACAGGCTAGGGCCAGCATGACACAGCTGGTCTGGTCAGTTTAGGTCCTAAACAACCTTTACCTCCTGTCTCCTGTTCTTACTGTTTTGAGAATTTAGCTCTTACCATAAATATGCTCATCTAGAATAGTTTAGGAAGATTGACTGAGGAAATTGATTTTTGAATCAGAAATGTTCTAATAGATCATTGAGTTATGCTGATTATTATTTAAAATAAAGATTAATGTATCTTTACTTTAGGAGGATTGATTTAGGAAATTAACTTTTGAAATGTAATAGATTGTCACTGAGTAGTGCTAATTATTTAAAATAAGAGTTTTTTTTAACTTTTATTAAATCATAGTTGTGTACATTAGTGCAATCAAGGGGGACAATGTGCTGACTTCATATACAATCTGAAATATTTTCATTGAACTGTTTAACATAGCCTTCATGGCATTAAACTAAGAGTTAATGTGGTCTTTGCTTTGAACCTTTATGTATAAAATTATGATTTGGGAAATGGAAGAACAGAACAGTCTTACAGAGCCTACTCTCACTGTTCTCCAGAATCTCTGGCCTGCTAACAAATAAAATTTGGTGGACCTATCCCCATCAATGCATATTGGCTGACAGTGACAGGTCACTGACCCTCTTCTTCCAATAACAGGATGGCTGACAATTCCTCATTTCTACAGGTGCTGCTGTCCCATGGAATACACCTTGAATAGCAAGAGCCTTGATAATCATAGTTGGGCACGTTATTTGACAGCAGCCTGTCACCATTAGCAGATAGGCAAACACAACTGCCTGTGCTTCTGGACTTTTTCAACCTCGTGATTTCCATAACTGGGCTGGGAAATGGAGATACCACTGATGGAGACTCTCTTATGCCCCAGGCAGGGAGCCTGACTGCCAGGATTTAATTCTATGATTTCAGTTGATGAGAACCTGAGCATCTTGAATAAGAAAGCTATTACACAATCTTGGTTTGCGAGTCCCTCCCCTTTCTGACATCCAGAGCAGCTAGTGTTGCTAGGGCAACTCAAAAAAGCCCAGGATGCCAACCTTGAGAGGAGAGGATGTCACGAGAAACCGAGAGCTCACTGCACATTACAGGAAACCCCAACTCCGGGAAAGATCTACCCAAAATAGAGGTGTGCTGATGCAAATCCGTAACCACTGCTGCTCTTGGGTATAAGAATAGGTTGGAAACCTCTCTGGTGACTCATAGCCTCCAAAGTTGCCAAGAGTTATCTCTACCTCTAGTCAGGCAGCCAGTCCCTGCCTGGCAGAGGGAAAACTCTCTGCAAGCTTTTTCTCAAGAATATTCTGGGTCTGAGGAAAGAGCCAGCTTGAGCTTAACCATCAGGTGGTGCAATGGACTATCCTGCACCCTTGAGATATGTTTTCTGGGCATGAGGCTCTCACAGATCCCTGCACCTTCTTTCCCAAGTCCCATGCATTGAAGACTCTGGGTGATGGGCATGGGGTTCTCCAAAGCCAGGTAGAGACCCATTTCTACAGGATGCTTCATTGTTTGGCCAAGATGGTGAGGATCTCAGCCTGAAGAGCTGCACATGCTCTGTGTCACAGTGCTGGCCCATGCACCAGGGTCCCAGGTTGGGCTCTCTCTTGAAAGCAGAGGCCTTGAAAGTTCTCAGCTAAAAATGCCACTAGGGTTAGTTTGGAAAATGGCCCTTCCTCCCACACCCCACACACTCACACTATTTTGTCCTTCCATGACAATTTCAATTCACGGAACTGCCTCTTCCAAGGCAGGGCTCCTTCTAACGGAAGAAATTAAGAGTAGGCAATTAAGATGGTTTCTAATGACTTTTTTAACAATGCTTAAATACTTTCTCTGCAAAGTATTCCCAAACACCAAGCCCCTGGCCTAGAACTATTAACAGAGCAGAATGTTTCTTTTCAGAGGCCTGAAAAGAATAAGCATATGAGAGAATTATCAGTGTTAGCTGGTAACATATTCTAAGGATCACTAGGGATTGTGATATCATGTTGGAAGATGTGAACAATAACAAAAATTATACCTCAGACCCTTATTATCATATGTGGAATAGGAGTTGTATATTCTGTTTTATTAAGTAATATATTTTTTCCCATAATAATAACTGTAGAGGATTTCCCTCTACCTTTTG
The DNA here is from genome assembly GCA_963573935.1 of Arctocebus calabarensis. Taxonomy (NCBI): domain Eukaryota; kingdom Metazoa; phylum Chordata; class Mammalia; order Primates; family Lorisidae; genus Arctocebus; species Arctocebus calabarensis. The sequence continues at coordinate 26,733 of CAUYON010158880.1, read as the reverse complement.
AAGGATTGACAACTGAATCTGTGATATAAAGTGATAGAAGATACATGAACAGGAGAAAGAGTGTACACATTTACTATATGCATGGGGGCATGGCAGGAAAGAGAAGTGAATACTAAAACCCCACTAAGTTCTAGAAGCTTCTTTGGACTCTTCATAGGGGAGGATACAGGCACCTTAGAGGACAGTAAATGATTTGGGGAATGATGAGTGAGCAGTCAATGGGATTCATGACAACTGAGTTCCTTTTGGAGGACTGGGAAAGCCCCTCCCTACATTCTTGGCCCCCAAGTGTCCTCAGTTTGATGTCGTCAGCACACCAAAGTGACACATTTGAGGGTAGCACTCCCTAAACTCCTTCAGAACAAATGTGTATTACACATTAGAGTTCACAGAGCACTTTCTATAATTTTGTCACAATTTATGTTCTCCTAAATTAATAAGGGCTACCTTGTCTTGCTAACTGATCACCTGCATGTTGGCATCTCAGATATGGAATTGTGTTTTATTCTTCCTTACGGCTCAGACTCCTAGCAGATACCCAGTTATCAAGGGAGAGAGATCTTAGTAAGCGTTTGATTACCATTGTCAAAAGACTCAGTGACAACAAATTTAGTCTCAAGGTCTTAATTGGCTTTTGTTGGCCATTGTAGCAACAAACAACACCTCACTCTATAACTCTAAAAAAATGGAATGAGTATTCCAGTGACCCAAGCAGAGAAGTTTGGTTTTACAGATAGAAACAGGCTGAGGAAAGCAGAAACAGAAAACAAAAAGTGAACTTGTCTCTTCAAAGTTACTTTCCTAGTAAAAGTTGATGCAGAGGGGACTTAATTACCATATTGCCTTGTTGCGGATTTTGGCAATCATCTTTCTCCAGATTTCTTGGAAGATCAGGTAAACAACTTAGTTTCGATTGGTGGTATGGTACTTCAGCATGAGGAAGTCTGTTTTGGTTTGGTAGGTTGGGTCTAATAAAAACCTTCAACAAAGTAGACCAATGGCCTCCTGTAAATTTTACTTTACAGAATATAAATTTTATAGAATATCCCAGGTATTGAGAAAAAGCATGGAAAACTTTTCTCTGTGTCAGAAAGTATCCTATCTTCCAGAATTCTCTTCAGTGACGGAGGGAACATTTGCAGACCATGAATTGTACTCTGTCTTCAGGAATTCAGTGGCAGGGGTTTGCCACTGGGAGGTGGGGAAGGCACTCAGAGGTACAGTGTGCTACCCTCCCTCCCTGGAGTCTCTTTCCCTCATTCATCTTGGTAACCTCAGTGTGGCTAATCCCATCAGCCTCTGGACCAAGAGAGGATTAAGAATGGAAATTCCCACCTGACCCCCACCCAAGAGGTGCTGGGTCTGTAGCTCTGGGTCACCCACTATGTGTATTCTAAAGGCACCCAAGGTGACTGTGATTCAAGTGAGAAAACACTGTGTTAAACAGAGATTGTATGCAGAGCAGCAGGTACCATTCAGGGGAAGAATCACAAACCTGAGTTGCACCCAGTCTGTGGCACTTCAGCAGGCAATCAAGAGAGGCATTTCTCACAATCACCAAGATGTGGAAACAACCTAAATGCCCATCAACTCAAGAATGGATTAACAAATTGTGGTGCAAGCACACCATGGAACACTATTCAGCCATAAAAAAGAAGGTGACTTCACATCTTTTGTAATACCCTAGATGGAGTTGAAGCACATTCTTCTTGGGAAAGTATCACAAGAATGGAAAAGTAATTATCCAATGTACTCAATGCTAATATGGAGCCAGTAGAAGATCTGATGCATGCCTGCATAGGAGAAAAACTCGTTTCAAGTCAAGATGGGGGGAGAGGTAAAGAGAAAGGGAGAAGGGGAGGGGGTGAGGCGCTCTCACTGAATGGGCACAGGGTAGGGGTGTTTGGCACACCTTTTGTGGGTGGGACATAACCACAAGAAGGACTCTACCTAACAAAATCAAATATTTTAACCTGGTTGTTTGTATCCTCACATTAGCTTAAATCAAATTTACTTTTTGAAAAAAGAGAGAGAGGTATTTCCGGGTCATACCAGAATCATTCTATGGGAATAGGGTGCTTCTGGTCCATCCCAGAGCCACAGAGCATGGCCTGGGACACACCAGGCTTTCTCTAGTGTAGGTGAGAATGACACCCTCCTCGCTCACCCAACCACTTCATCACTAGCTCTAAGAGAAGCATGCATTAAGTGTCAGCCACTGTGTTGGGTCAGTTAATTCTCATGATAACTGGATGAGATTATTTCCCCATTAGAGATGATAAAACTGTGGTCCAGAGGATTAAGCAGTTTATCTAGCCACAACTGAAAGTGGCAGCACTGGGATGCACCCAGAAGCCGGCAGTGATGACAGGCTATCCTCTTGCCACTCTGCTATGTGCCATTGAAATCAAACAGGCCTGGTGTTGGGGACTGAGACAACTCAACCGGGCTTCTCTCTACCTGAAGACATTCTCTTCTCCACCTCCACTGCACTTTCATCCTATGATTTAGCTGGAATTTCTTCCTTCCTTGGACATTTGTTCAAAGGACTAAAATAAAGGCTAAGTAGGAAGTCTGGCAGGGACATTGGGAACCAGAACATTTAGTAGCAAAGTTGAATAAGCCTGCCTGTCTGCCATGAAATTTGCCTTTTGCCCTTCCCCCAAACCTGACCTCAGCCAACCCAAACCTGACCAGCCTGACCAGGCCAAGGTTCAGTGGGAACACAAGCTCAGACCACCTCATGGACATGTTTGTTTTGGCAGGATCTGATCCATGTCATCCTGTATGTAACATTGTCTCTGTATCCAAGTTTAAAAAAATATTAGACCGCAGAAATGAAGAATCAGCAGAAAATACAAGTTACTGGGAACCAGTGTGACCTCCTTAGGACAGACCCACAGGCTATGTATTTGTTTTACGTAAATTAATAAATTTATCAATGAATCAAAATAAATAAATTATATTATGAATTAATATAATTTGTATATCATATAAATTAATATATATTATAAATTACACATTAATAATTAATAACATCTCAGTATTTTTTTCCTAAAAAATTCAAGACAAAGAATACAGAGTTTGGGTTAGACATTTCTGGAGTCCCATCCTGCTTCTGCCACTTCCCAGAGCAAGTTACTTAACCTCTGGGCTTCAGTTTCTCAAGATTTAATTGTGGACAATAATACCTGCTTGAAAGAATGAGATGTGAGTGTTGCAAATGTCTGCAGGGAGTCACTCAGTAAATGATAGCTAATATTATGATAATTACTCTAGAAATCATTTCCAAAGTTAATGGAATATCTGAAGATGAATCTAATTGTATGAAAGGGGTAGGCTTTTGGTCTTTATGATTTCAGAAATAATGGTACAGAGTTTTGATTCATACATTCTTACCCCAGTGCACTGAATACCCCACATGTAAATGGCAGTTTTGCATCTTTTATGCCATTTTATCCTTATGAGTTTCCTGCAGCATACAAAAGGCATTATTTTCTTCATTTTTAAAATCACTGTACTAAAGATTGGCACAGTTAAAGGATTTATCTTCACAATTTATTAAGAGAAGTGCTGAGATGCACACCAGTCTTCAGAGCTCATGTGACGACAATAAAATTTACACTGTTCATCTCTGAAGTGCCCAATAAAAACACACACTCTTACCTAGTCTCATATTCAGTTGCTAGAAAAATTGTATTCCATATGTGGAAAGAAGTTTGTTCAGATTATATAGAAAATCAGCAAGAGGGTTTTTGTCAAAGGAGACTTTAGTATATAATTAATTAGGATACCCAGGGAGATTGGGAAAAGACCTGGGCCCCACTACCTGCTAGCTGTGCAACTTGGGGAAGTTAACCTTATTAGACTGCAGTTTCTCAACTCTCTGAGATCTGAACGGAGAATATTAGTATCAACTTCAAAGTGTTGCTTTGGTGCTAAGTTGGATAGCAGACTGCGCCTGGCAAATAGAGGCATAGTAAATGTGAGCTTTCTTTACCTCCTGCCTTTGCTTGACAAATGAGCACTTGGCAAAGTCTAGTAACTAAAGCTCCAGAGTTGGGAAGCCTCCTCAGGCCCGCAGACCAGGTATGGTGGGGACTTGGCAGAATGGCCAAGCATCTTGGCAGTTCTCAGCCTCAGCTATCCCAAAGCAGAGCTGCTCCTAGAAGGGGCGCTGAGAAGACATCGGCCTCTGGGAGGAGGTGATTCCATACAAAGTACTGTAGGAAAGATACATGGTTGCCGGGGAGGTGCTATTGCTATCCCAGTGTTGGGGTGGTTTGCCTGCTCTGGGTGACTCGGGGATGCTGATAACTAACAGATGTGGGAGGCACTAATGTTCAAGCTTCACGTGGACATGTGCTCATGTAAGAATAAGACTGGCACCGTTAGCTCACAGTGTAAAGGCTACTGAGTCTCTATGCAATGATCGCGGCACTCACTCAGTACGTGCTCAGAGCAATGATGAGTTCCAGTCGCCTTACCAAGGGTTGAAGCCTCATTCTTCTGGCACTATTTGTATTCTACCAGCAATGGGGCAATTCCCAAAGGTGAGGGGGAATCCATTTAATTCTGAGGAAGCGAAGCAAGCCTTCCCTGCTAGGGTTCACTTCTTAGAAGATGAGGCAATTGGAGAGATTAAAAAGTTTCCGCTTTCTCTGTGTGTGCATGAAACACAGGCAAGCTCGTGAAGTGACCACGAAGGAACACTCTCTCAGACTTGTCTCCTCGGTGTGACCACGAGACACAGCACGCAGGGCATCAGCTCCCGTGAGGATTATTAGCAAATCACCGTTCTCAAGTCCACATGGTGTCCATGCCTCCCAGCACGGGCTCATTTACATTTCAGGTGAGAATGGCAGGCAAATGACAGCCAGACTCTGGAAAGCTTTGACCTCAGGAAGGACACTGTGGGTCAAGAAGCCCCTTGTTGGTGTTTGGTCTACTTCCCCATCACAGGATCCATGGCTTCTGCCTTCCTTGTCTGGCCAGAGGCCCTGTTTTATCTCTGGAGATCAGCCTGGCAGGTCTCCAAAAACCCAACCCTCATCCTGAAAGGCTCAGTGGTACCTAAACACCTGTGTTCTCTGTGCTTCCTGGTGGGAGGCTGCTAAAAGCCTGAACCTTGGTGTATTAGTTTCTCATTGCATCTGTGACAAATTAAATTGAATGGCTCAAAACAACATAAATTTATTATTTTATAATTCTGGAGACCATAAGTCTTGTGAAGGTCTTACTGGGCTAAAATCAAGGTGTCAGCAAAGTTTTGCTCTTTCTGGAGGCCCTAAGAAAGAATCTATTTCCTTGACTTTCCCAGTTTCTAGGGACCACCCATGGCTCATGGCCTTCCCATCTTCAAAACCAACAAGGTCAGGCTGTGTTCTTACGGGGCCATCTGCTTGGTTCTCTCTTTTCTGTCTCCTTCTTCCACTTAGAAGGAGCCTTATAATTACATGGATTCCCACCTGGACAGCCTAGGATATTCTTGCCATCCTCAGGGTCAGCTGATTAGCAACTCCATCTGCAGTCTTAATTCCTCTGCAATGTAACCTAACATAGTCACAAGTTCTGGGCATTAGGTGCTGGACACCTTTGGGGGGCATTATTCAGCATTTCATTTAGAGTCGCCCTTTTTCCACCCGGCAGAAGTTATTGAGGACCACAGCTGAAAGCAGGCCTCACATGCTGGACTTAGAGCTGGTCACATGTTGGACTTAGAGCAGCCTCGCCCACTCAACTGTCTCTTCCTGGCCATTGATAAATGATCACAATCAACCTCCCTTGGCAGCCTTCCCAGGCACGTGGTCTGAATCGACTTCCAGGGATCCCAGCGCCCTTTCTCTTTCAGCTGACACATTCTCTGTGTCCTTAGTAATCACCCTGTGACCAGTTCATTAAACTCCGCCTTGAATTGAAGTTTCACTTTGGTGGGGGGGAAACCATTGAACAACTCTTTATGAGGTTTTAAATAGCTGATTACTAAGTTTGCTTTAGGAAGAGTCATTCCTAGGCCTAGTCCCGGGGCAGTTAGTATCTCTGAAATAGCTGAGTTGAGCTTCTCCCACCAGTCTCAGGGGTGGCGTATGTCCCAGGACCAGCAATCAAAGCATTTAATCCTCTGGCCACAGTTCTGACCTAGAGATGGACATAGGGCCCAAGCCGATTTTGGCAGGGGTGGCGATCCTTGTCAAACATTTTACATTCTCCCTCACATTCCTAGTCATCTTGCAGTTAGGAAGGGCTATGCGGCTAGTTCTGAACAACAAAAAAAATTAATTTAAGGAAAGCCGCTATTGGTCACTTTGGGGCTGAAGCAGTGAAAATCCCACACCTAATTCTGCAGTCTTTTTCTTCTTCTATTAGAGCAATAAAGGAAATACTAAGTTCCAGGTGGTACAGCTACAAAATGGTGGAGTGTCCATCACGCCGGATTGCTGATTTCAGGGACGTACATTGGATGTGTAACATGAGCAAGAAAGAAATGAGTGTTAAGCCTTGGATTGGGGATTGTTACCACAGCATAACCAGCGATCCTGACCAACACACCAGCTCTGTAAAAGGGTTTCCTGAGACTGCCCAGAGCTTTCGGGGAAGACTCTGCCTCTTTCTGGCACTGTGAACAGTAAAGACATTTTGAAGATGGAACAGCCAACAGCCAGTCACCTCGCCCCCATGAGGAGAGGGCCTATCTGAAAATGGTTCAGAGACAAGCAGAACCAGGAGATGAAAAAGAACACTGTTGACCTCATTTGAAACCTTGGATATATTTGGGCACAAATATTGACCTTTTAAACCCCTCGGTGATGTTAGAAAGATATTTCCATTTTTGCTTAAGCTAATTCCAGTTATGTCGATCTTTTGCAATGCTGGGAGTCCTCACAGTTATAGCCCTTTCCTCTGATTGACTCACATGGTAATAAAGACTTATCTTTCTTCTTCTCAGGGACTCCTTCCCGTGAAGCAAGACTTCTGCATATCAGAGGTGCTGCCCTCAACACATTTTGCTGCTCCTGGAGACTATAATTCTTCTTTATTCTATATGCCTGTCCCCCTCTTGAAGTATAATTACATTTCCCTTTTCCATTTCTTGAGAAGGAAAAGTTTGTTAACAGTCAGTAGCAGGGTCCCTAAATCTCTCCTATTTAATTATAATCATCAGTCACTAAAGAGAAAAATTCACCAGTGATCAAAAATAAAACAAAGGAGGGTGGGACCTGTGGGAGGTGGCCCCGGCCAAAAACTGCAAAAAATAAAAATAAAACAAAGGGAAAATGAATATTGATCTTGACTTGCAGAGAGAAATAATAGGGGAAACCTGTGCTGCCCTTGTTCTGCTATAATACTCTACCTAGGCACTGACGTACCTATATGCGTTTACCAACCACTGGTTTGGGCCTTTGGGGAAAAGACCAAAGGTTTAGAGGTTTTGCCCCCAGGAGAGATGATGAATGTACATTGACCCATCTACAGTGTTCCTTTTGTTCCCTGTTTGAGCCAAAAAGGAGGCATGTAGGAGACCACTGCTTGGAGAGAGGTTAGCATCTGTGGCCATGGAATTATACCAAGATAACAGGTTCACTGTGGGGGCAAGTCACCAAAGTTGACTTCAGTTCCATGGTTTAACCAACAACTGTACAGAATTCTGACCAGCCTCCTTAGCTAGGATGGAATACAATCTGATGTGACCTGGGCTGACCCCCCACTTGCCACAAATCCTAACACTGATTCCTAGGAGCTCCCTGAATGAAGCAAACAGAATCTCCAAACTTAGAAATGGCCAGTGGCCTGTGGGCAGCAGATTCAGAATTTCTTCAGCTCTGACCACAACTCTGAGTCAGGGAATAAAACCGAATCTTCATCAAGTGTCCCTCACTGGATACTAACTGGGGAATTCAGCAAGATCTATACAACAGATGGTATTTCATGGTGCACAGAAAGGTTCAGGTTTAAAATAAAACCCCATTATTACCAGATTGCTTTTGTTTAAAAAAGGAGCGTATATGCACATTCCCGTGCAAATATGTGTTGTTGACCCAGAAATCATCATCCTTGGAAGATTGTGAATCTCATTTTCTTAGTCAGGATGGCCTCTGGTGAGGTCTTCAGGCAGTTCTGCCCAACCAACTGACCAAAGCCAGAATACATTAGCAATCCTATTTCTAAGGATTTTGTCCTCCAAGTTATAATGTTAACAATGTAGGATGGCTCCTATGTACTTTTACATAGGAAATTTTTGCAGAATTATAGACTTTTACATGAAGAAATCATCCAGTCTACATGCTCCAAACTTCTCTGCAACATTCTCCACTAAGTAGTCTTTCACCCTTTAATGAAAAGGTAGTTAGAAGACTGCTCCTAGAAGCAACCTGTAGCAGATATCGCTAATATACCAGGCCATGGCCTTGGCACCAATTCAGATTTCAGCCACAGCCCAGACCAGACTCAGGCTGAGCTAATGGTGTCTCACATCAACTACAGGTGCCCCACATAATTCCGTGTCTGCCCAGGACCTTCTCCCAAGCTGCTCACTGTGCAGGTTCAGCCTGGAAGTAGGGTGCCACTAAAATCATGGGGGCAGCCCACAAACCATGGGTCCCCCAGGTCAGAGTGGAAGCCTGCTTTCCTCCAGTTGGCTGATTCTGGGGAACTGTCTGTAAGATTCTCAGAGCTCTCTGGATAACACATGCTCACTTCGGTTCCTTCCCTGGGATCACCTCCCAAATAAATGACTCAGGCCCTAACTTTGAGGGAACCCAGACTCAAATGCATAGTAGTTAGTAAAAATGTAGACTTAGGAAATATGCTGCCTGATAGTAGCTCTGGGACCCTGGGCAAGTTTCTTACCTCTTTGTGCTTTAGTGCTTTTTTTACATCTGTAAGATGGGGATAATAACATGATGTGCATTTTCGTATTTTTATGGCAGCTGTTTTCGAAGAGCTTTTGTTTATGGTAAAGTGGAAGCTCTCACTAGGTAAATTTCATCTTTTGGACAAAAATGGCCAAGAGCTTCACGTTACAGCCTCTCAGTTGGTTAGAAACAAAGAAACAAGTTTTCATTTGCTGGGAATTCCTAGGTCACTTTATAAGTTATTTCTCTGGGCCTGGCTTTGTCCTACACAGTAAGGTCATTAGCAACACAAAATCCTCCTCCTAGAGCTTTAGTACAAAGAACAGTGATGAAGCAAACAGATTATTTTAATAACGCCTATGAATGAATGGCAGCTGTCACAAAAATGTACCAGCTTTCACCTTTTCTTTTTAGAAGCGGGGTTATAAACATCTGAATACAATATCTAGCCTCCTGAAAACATGTGTTTATTACTGTAAATGCTCTACTGATAACACCTGCCTCTCTTCCATGTAGAGCCTAAAACCATGCTTTGATTTCATTTGCAAGTATAGAAATTAAGTTTCAAGGAAGTGATAGAAATCAGAGACCAAGAGGCCACAGCAGGTATTTGTTGGGCTCATTGAGTAGCAGATGGTGTACGTGAGAAGAGATACAGGGAAAAAATAGTAAATTGGAATTTCACACTCCTGGGTGCCCTTCTCTGACCCACTCCTCCCCTCATATCCCGGGCACTTGTGTAGTACGCCTCTCTACTCCACGTACGGTCCATGAAGTTCTCAGCAACCTGGAGCTCCGGAGACCTGCAGAGCTCAGGCCCCACCATAGACTCAGGATCTGCATCTCTGATGCAGACAAGATCTCTAGGGACTCCAGGTCCCTAACCTGAGAAACTCAGGCTGAGGCAGGAAGAGCATTTGCTTGCACGGCCAGCTTCCCAATTCTGATTGGGATGAACTCACCCAGGTCCCCACGCCCAGAATGGCTGAAGGCAGACATTGATAAGAGATCAGACTGATTTCCATGTGGGAAACATGAAAAGCAAGAGAACTGGTATATTAAAGGCAATAAAATAGAGAGGAAGGGAGAGAAAAAAAAGAGACAAGTGGGTCTGTCAGGGTCTGTAAGGAGAAGTTTTAGGAAGTTATGACTGCAATTGGTGCTTCATCCCTTCTTTTCAGCTTCTTGAAGAGGCCTTCAGCAAACTTTTTATTTTTGAAAAAAATAACAGAAAGTTACAAATGATATCACCAACATTTGTGTAGTTGTCGCCTACGATTTATAAATGTTAATAATCTTGCCAAGTTTATTCTCAATTTTTCAAAAACAAAGCCTTACTGACGAAGCTGAAGTTCCCTGTGTTCTTCTCCCTGGTCCCACTTCCCTCCCACCTGCCCGGGAGAAAACAAACCGTGATTGGGTGTCAGTCCCATCTGTTTATACACTTTTCCCACATGCATATTTCTAAATAATGCAAGGCATTGTTTTGTGTTTGGGAATTTACATAATTATTATATAATACAATCATATCCTATACATTATAATTTTAAAACTTACCTATTCCTAGAAACAGAGATCTAGCTCTTTATATTTTTTTTACTGTGGTTACCATTCTATAGCCATTTTTAAGCATACAGTTCAGTGACAGTAAGTACATTTTTGATGTATTTAATGTACTTATATTGAATGTGTAACCATCGCCACTGGCTGTCATTTCCAGAACTTTTATGTCTCCCACACAGAAACTCTACCCATTAGACAGCGATTCCCCCTCTCTGCAGCCCCTCCCTGGTCACCTCTGTTTTGCTGTCTGTCTTAACTCATTTGTCTTTAAGTGCTACGTGGCATTTCTTCCATAAAACTTATACATATTGTCCATTCCTCAACTGGCTAAGACACTGTATTTGTTTTCTACTACTGCCAGAACACAATTACTACAAATTTAGCACCATAAACAACACCAATGTATTATTTTATGGTTTTATGGTCTTAAGCCCAGTGCGGGTTTCACTGAGCTAATGAAGGTGTTGGTGGGGTTATACTCTTTTCTGATGGCCCTGGGGAAGACATCTCTTCTTATTTTACCCAGATTCTAGAGATTGTTCTCATTCCTTGGCCTGTGGTCTCCTTTCTCCATTTTCAAAGCCAACAAGATACCATCTCTCTGGCTCTGCTTTCATCCTCATATTTTTTCTCTTACCCTCCCCTTCTCCTTCCCTGTTCACTTTTAAGGACACCTGGGATTACATTGGGCCTTCCTAGCTAACCTTCCTATTTTGAGGTCAGCTGATTAGTGACCTTAATTCCATCTCTCTCTCTGTCCTCATGTGTGAGAGATCTCTGGGCAATACATCTACAGTGGAATTTTCTCTTCCTCTGTGCTCTTTGAGGTTTGTTTGTTTGGCATGTGTGTCAACAACTTTTACTGGGACTGACCCCAAGGGAACCCCACTTCATTCAGGGTGCACAGAAAGAAGGAGCTGACCCTTGTATGTGCTCCCTCACAAAGTCATACTTTGGAGCTATAAGGTATATAGGCATAAATGAGAAGGAAGCTTGGAAGACCCACAAAAGTCCAGGGAGGAGTTTGAAGCCGAGCTCTCTAAGCCATGTGCTAAAAGAAGAGCAATCTCTCAACCACAATCTGGAGAGGAGACTTGGCTGGTGGCAAAGAGGCAGCCCCAACAGCGGGCTCAAAGGGAGCTGGGAGCTGCTCAGGCACAGGGGTGTGGAGTGTGACAGATCGGGTGTGTCCAGCTTCCCCTTTGGAGCTGACATATTACCAAGATGCTGCTGTTGATCAAAATACTTCTGGAATTTCATTAAAACCAAAACACATTCTTTTAACTCAGGGCAGGAAAATCCTCCTTTAAGTAAAGATTTATTTTAAAGATAACCACAGATAATTATGTCAAGTCTTATTTATAAGAAAAGGATTTCATCAGCAAAAAAAAAAAAAAAGAAGAAGAAGAATTTATCAGCTGAATAACAACATTTGCAGTTGAAATATAACTAAAACTGATTTTTTTATAGTGAAAAGTTATATATCTAGAGTTAGGCAGCTGGACTTGGTTTAGATGATCCAAACTTTGTTGGGAACATCCAAAGCATCATAATCTTGAACTGGTGGAGCTCACGAGCCATCAGGCCTCAGCAGGGTGTTGACCTTGGCCATGTCAATGTCATGGAGCTTCTTCACAGTGTGTTTACCTGGTGCTTATTGGCTTTGACATCCCAACGAATACGAGTGTGTTGTTGTCTGCTGTCTTCTTCACAGCCGAATCAGTGGTCACGGGAAACTTGATGGTCAAGTTTGTCAAGCTTGTTTCTCCTGGGGATGCTCTTCGAGGATATTTGGGCTGCCTCGGGGGCTGCCGTGTCTTCAGCAACCAGAAGATAGGTGTTGTACAGACCTTGTTTTGTGGCTATGGCTGCCTTTCAGCACTGCCTTCTTGGCCTTTAGTGCCTCTGCTTCAATGCCTTTGGCTTTGGGAAGGGCGGAAGCTTCCTTATCTGACTTCACCCTTATCATATGAAAAGCCAAAACTGATTTTCAGATGTGACTCTAGAACCAAGTCGATCAGCCTAGCTGTCCAAGTCTGGTTTTTAATTCTGAATAGTGCCCACTGTCTTTCTCAAAGTGCCCCAGTTTGTATGACAAATCATTGATACCCCCTCCTGAAGGCAATTCTAAAAATAGGAGAAACAAATGTGTAAGTTAATGACAGGGTTTGGGGATTAGTGCCCAGCTTGCTAGTGGGACTACTTAGAAGAATATACCGATATAAATGTGTAAGGTCAGATACGTTTCTTTCATTTGCTTTTAAAAAAATAAACCAACTGCCATCTACACTTTTCTTGGCTTTCTTATAAATCCATGAACATACAGACAGGAGATAATAGAGTTGTGGTGTGACAATGACAGGCAGAAAGCCAGCCTGCCCCCCTGCACACACTATCAAGATAAATTTTTATGACTTTTCCTCCTGCAGAATTGTCCTTGATATTATTTACTGTAAGATTTATCTCAATAATAATGTGAGGAGAAAATAAAGGCGCTTATGTAGTATAATGTGTCCTGGGTCCTGCAGTCCCACAGGAATGGCCTTGGCAGGAGGCATGACGCTCTTCTGGGCGCCAGGATAAAAGCAGAAGGGCTGGGTTGAACCATGACTCTGTAAGGAGGGAGTTGTGAGCAGAAAGTAAGAACTATTGTTCTGATGTGGGCAGGTTATTCTTGAAAATTGCCAACAACTTAATCCCATACACACTCTATCTTCCTTCTCATATTGAGAAAAGATACACTGGCATCACTTCACAAATATGACCTTAGTCATTATCATAATATGCTTTCCCGAAAGCTGGAAACAGCAAAAATACTTCACAGAGACTCGTGATTATTGCTGTAACATCATAAAATTCTATTAGAAACATGAAGACATAATAATGACACTTCAGACTATTTTGGGCTAAAGAATGTAAACAGACAATGCTTCAAACAGAAATATCTTGAACCTTCTGATATCAAAAATAACAACTTTGCAACAGGCCATACATCTGGGGGTTCTGGCAACAAAGGATTTCAGGGTGGAATCACAAAACATAGTGATGAAATACAGAATCAAAATAACACAGCTTCGGCTATTTTTAGAACTTTTTTCTTCCAAAGAGGTTAACCTAATGAAGATGTTTGATCACTTTCCCAAGCTCTATTTGAGAAGGTAGAACAGAAAAGATTGGGTCAGAGAAGGGGTAGGAAAATCAATTAATTGAGCAACCAATATCCCTTGCAAGGCCACAGTGTGCAGTGCCTAGCGCAGAAGGCAAGCACACGGGACATGGATGTACCAGCTCCCCCACTTACTACCCTCACCCAAATGACTGACTACTCTTCCTAATTGAATCATAGGTTTATTGTGGGAATCAATCCATATAAAGCACTTACAATGTACATGGCATAGAGCAAGTGCTAAAACACTATAATCAGGAGGGAACAATATATCTGGAGATAAACATACAATTGCTAAAGTAAGACAACATACAATAAATACGAAATGGTAACTCCAGCTCATGAAGGGGAAGGATCACTGGGAATTGGAGTGAGGAGTTCCTTGTGGAGCCAGGGGGGGTTTTCCTGAATCTTGACTTAATGGGGAAGACAGGTGGTTGTTAAAAGCATCTTGCAAGGCCAGGACAAAAGTATATTATGTTTACATGGGAAGGCGATGTGATAAACAAGCCTTTCTGTTGGGGAAAAGTGGTGTAAGGATGGTAGAGAAGGTTGGGAGTTAGTTAGTAATAAGGTTGGTTTTTAATCACTGAAGGCTTTTGGGGACAAGCTTGTACCTTAGTGCAAGTGGTGCTGCTGGAAGCATCATTGGGGCAGGGCCAGCCAGCTGGGGAGAAGGGGAGCTGTACCATGAGGACCAACCATGCTGAGGCTTCTGCACTACATCAGAGGTCGAGTGTGAGAGTGTGGGCAAGTGGAAAGTGGCAGAAAAAGGAAATCTGTGGGTTCAGCCAGACATGAGAGGCCACTGCTTAACTTGTGCTAACTGATCCCAGAGGCCTCCTGATGCTAAGGGAAGGACAAAGGCCAAGGTCAAGCTCAGGAAGAAGAGGGGTTAATAAAATGACTAGTGTTTATACCTTCTTTTCTGTATTAAATAAGAATAGCCTCAGAGTAACATTCTTATTCATCATAAAGCAATATTTGCTACCTACTTGTGCTAGAGACTTTCAGAATAGATTAAAAAAACAGGTCTCAAAGGTCTCTAAAAATGTCAAAATCAAAAAGGGAGAGGTGGTATTTGGGGAGAGGTATTTGTTAAGAAGGCCAAATACACAGCCTAAAGTGGTGCTATTGAGGGCCAAAGAGCTTCCTATGGGCTAGTGGCTATGGGAGGCTGATTTGGTTATTTCTTTTATTATAAATCAAGATATTTCTATTTTGAGAGAGAAAGAAACCATAGTAGTTGGTTAAAGTGGAGACCAAATTAAAAGAATAAAATAATAAGATTCAAAAAGATTATTCATATTCCATCTGGGATTCCATCTGCAAAATTCCATCTGGGTCACAGACTTGAACGAGCAAGGAGATTTAGTAATGGCTAACAATGGCTCGGCGCCCGTAGCTCAGTGAGTAGGGTGTCAGCCACATACACCAGAGCTGGCAGGTTCAAATCCAGCCTGGGCCTGCCAAACAATGACAATCACAACCAAAAAATAGCAGGGCATTGTGGCAGGCCCCTATAGTCACAGCTACTTAGGAGGCTGAAGCAAGAGAATCGCTTGAGCCCAGGAGCTTGAGGTTGCTGTGAGCTGTGATGCCACAGCACTCTACCTGGGGTGACATAGTGAGACTCTGTCTCCAAAATAAATAAATAAATAATGGCTAACATTTATTGAACACTTACTTTGCACCAGGTACTATGGTATACCATATACATGTCAACTTACGTAACGCTCGCTAAGTCTACACCAACACTTCAATTTACTTCTATATTATCTTCATTTACAAATGGGAAAAGAGAGTCTTGGGAAAAGGATATTTTATTCCTTGAAGATTGGCTTTCCCGGGAGCATTGTCCCACGGGTAGACTCTGATCTATCATTTTTCTTTTTGTCACCATTTCTACCACTCTTTTGAGACTGATAGCCTATATTTAAGCAGCTTTGATTGCTGGAGCCCTCGTGCTCTGGCTGAGATGGAGCTCAGCGGCATTCACATTGCAGACACAGTACTGAGAATGTCACGCCGAAAGAGCTGCCCTCGGTTTGGTCTTTGTGAGTTGTCTGAGCACTCCCATCGGCCACTGCTGCCACCACTTCCCTGCCCTGCTTCTAGCCCTGGCCACCCGCTCTTCCAGCAAACACCTATGTGGTGGTCGAGGCAGTGGAGGATAGAAGTCTATGACGTATTTTGGGTCTGCTTGAATCTGGTGCCTTCCTCAGGTCTTTGGCCATTGTCCAGGGGCTGGCAGGTCTTAATAGCTCAGTCACTTCCAGCTCTTTCTTCATCCTACCAGCCATGTGATCTGGGTAACTCTCCATCAGTTCACCTACCTATAAAATCAGGATAATAAAATCAGGGTGCCTACTCTGTAGGACACCCAGTCCAAAGGCATGGGCTTCACAATGATGGAGTAACAATGCCAAAGTCCACTTTCCTCTCAGAGCTCACTCCCTTAATAACAAGAATTACAAAAACAGCAACACTGTCATCCACGACACTGGAAGCCAAATTCGACATAAAATATGAATACTAAAAGCAGATGGAAGGTTGCTAAATGACTTAGCAAAACAATACAAGACAAAATCAGTCTACAGGGGAAGAACTGAATTAAGACAGTTCACTTGCAACACTCTGGAAGGGCATCAGAACAGGGGACATCAAGAATGATAAACTATGGGAAGAGATTGGGATCAGGGAAGGTCAGAAAGATGAGAGAGGATGTGGCTAAAAGCTACATAAAAATTACTTAGACTCCCTGGCTGCATAGACAGAAGACATATACTTTCAGGAGAAAGAGATTACCTCCCCGCCTCCTGGTTAGGGAAACTACTGAGTGATGTGCTCACCAAAGTAGGGAATAAATAACCTAAGAAGGAGGAAGACAGGAATTTTAAGCAATAGGAGATCACACAGGAAGAAGGTGAAGGGAAATCCCGGGATGATGGCAAAGGGAAGTCCCAGAACAACAGCTGTGCAGCAAGAATAAAGAACAATCAGCCTGAGTGGAACAGAACAGCGGCCCTGGGAGTAATGCCTCCAGGAAAACACCCTGAAACTTAGTTATCTGATGAATTTGAACATGTAAAAAGATCCACTGAAAGTCATCATACATAGCTATAGGGAGACATGCTACAGATTAAAAACAAATCCAAACAAATCAAAAATTAGGTAATAATTAACTCAAGGGAAAGCGAAAAGTTATATAATATATGGAATGTAAACAGTCTACATCACTTGGCTAAGAAGCAAATTATCATCAAAAATAATGAAAAAATCCGCAGAATAAAGGTTTAACCAAAAATTATGATTATGATTACGTTTAAGGAATATGAGAGCTAAAATGCTCATCTACCATAATACTAGATTATGCCAAAATTATAAACTGAGAGATATAAGGATATGAATATTATTTAGAGTTACAGGGGTAAGTACGCAAATGTACACCTCAAAGACCCGAAAGGAGGTGCCTCTGAGGAGGGGGACAGTGAAGGGTGTGTGTGTGTGTGTGCACACTCGTGTACATTCTACGAATCTGCAGCTTTTTTCTTTGAAGACTTTAAAGTTTTATTACAAGCTTTTTAAAGACAGAATACATAATCTGAATACATAACGTTAAGTGTCTTGATTCTAGATAAAAACTTCTGGAGTTCAAATTCTAGTGCCGCTGCTTGCTAACTTCACCTTGGGAAAGTCACTGATGCTCTGTGTGCCTCAGTTTTAACATTAGTACAATGAAGATAATGTGAATTGTACTTAGTTCAATGATATAATCCTTACAAAACACTCAGTTCGGTGTCTGGCACATGGGATATGTTCAATACATTTTTATCCATTATTTTTTTAAATTTCTAATTAATATGAGGATAAAAACAATTAGGTTACAATGTTTGTTAGGCAAGGTCCCTGTTGTAGTTGTGCCCAAGAGATGTGCCCTATACCCCTACATCGTGCCCATTAGGTGGGAGCACACCAATACCCCTCCCTTCCCACTCCTTCCCCAACATGAATTAAGTTGAGTTTTCTCTTGTGTGGGCATGTATTGGTTTGTCTACTGGCTTCATTTTAGTATTGAATATATTGGATACTTGCTTTTCCAATCTTGTGATACTCTATTGTTTTACTTTTTAAATTATGTTCACGTATGATGTTAAAGAGAAAAAAAAAGTGAAAAGCAAGCAGGGTAGCGATCCCTGACTAGGGGGATTTGGAAGGCTTTCTACCCACACCGATCCTGAAGCTGCGTCCTGGTTCACTAAGGCCAGAAAAGGCCACAGAACAGCTTTAATTCCTGTGAACTCAGAGGAAAGGAAGAAGAGAGAGAGAATGTGTGCATGTGTGTGTGAGAGAGAGAAGCCTTCTGAATATCACTCTTAGAAATCAGATTGGTTTTACTAATGTGATTAGCTTTCCTCTCTATCCAGCAGTAGGAGTGCTCCCCCCTTCTAGGCCTGTTTCTTTGCGGCTAGGAAAGGGGACAGTCTGCGGATCGCACTTGCTGAGTCGGCTCAGCCTTTGTGGTGGGGTGTAAAAACTGACAGTCTGAGGACGCTGAGGTTTTCTGCCGGCCTGTCTCTCCACTCGTCTACAAGAGGAAAATGAAGACAGGGGCAAGGCTGAGCTCACTCAGGTTGCTTCCCTGACTGCTGCTAAATCAAAACAGCTAATTGGTACCTTTTCCAGCTCACTCTAGGTGCAATTGGCTGGAAATCAACCGTAATAGCTGATCCAGCTGGAACTTGATTTTGTTTCTCCTAGAGAGGGCTGTCTGCAGGGCTCCTATTAGGCACAAATCGTATCTGCTGACTCGCTCTGCTCTGAAGCTTTTCAGGCTAGTGCCCCGCAAAGCTTGCCCTCCTGGGGACCCACTGAACTCCAGGTCTGAAGTGCAACTTCTCTTACTTCCAGGAAGCAGTTCATTGATGTCCCTGAAATGCACCCCATTCACAAAACTATACCCCACACTGACCACTGGAGTGCAGATGACTTCCTCTCATCTTCCTGCCTGGATAGGGAACTTTTAGGTCCTCATGCCTCCCTCCCCACCTACCCCAGATGTGCACTCAGCCTGGATCTCCACTCTCTGTGCACTTACCTGTGACCTCAACAGGTCAATTCTTTCTTGCCTATTCACCATGTACTGTTTATTCTGGGCTCAGTGACCTATCTTGTCTATGTTTTACAGTGTGAACACCCAACCAGGGCTGCCTTTCTTTGCAATTCTCCTGTTGCAGCAGTTGACACAACCATACAATGTATGGTTGACTGCTCATGTTCCTACAGAATTCATGTTGACACAAGTCCCCATTGTGGTGGTACTAAGTGGGGGGGCACTTTAGTAGATGATGAGGTCATAAAGGTCCACACTTGTGGATGGAATCATCACCTAAAGGCGCCCCCTCCTAGTACTACCACAATGGGGACTTGGTGTCAACATGAATTTTGAGGTTGGAGGGCTCCTATGTGAGGGCACGTGGAAGGTGCTATCTATGAGGAATGAGAGATCACCAGATACCAAAAGTGCTGTTGCCTTTATCTTAGACTCCCCAGTCTCCAGAGCAATAAGTAGTAAATTTATGCCACTTACCAATTACCCAGTCAAACATTTTTTATAGCAGCCCGATGGACTGAGGACAAGCCAGTAGGTGTTTCCATAGTTACTTTTGTAAGCAAGGAAGAAGGGGAAATTTTTTAAGCTTGAAAAGTGTTTGGAAGAGTAGGGAAATACTTGAAGTTGGACAAGAGAACAAGAAGGTCAAGTTCAGGGACAAAGCAGCACTTTGCAGCTCATTCCTCTGCAAAGTGAAGCCTGTGTGAAGAGTGACTCATTATATAGAGAGTCCAAGGCTGCTGACATCTTGGGAGGATGAGTGAGGTTCACTCACTGACCTTTGGTGAGTCACCTGTGTCTAGTCTTTTGGTTTCCTCATTTAAAAATGACAAGAATAATGGTGCCCTATAGAGGGGTGATGTGAGACTGAGAAATACTTTGAGAGTCTCCAGAAAATGAAGATTTAAACCTTAGTACTGTAGAATTCTTTTGGTAAACATGAATGAGAGAGGAAAGAAGAGGTAATTAGCTCTACAGTCATCAGAGATGGGGTGACATTAATAGTTCAGCTTGGAAGCTGGAACACCCAGCCAGAGGGAGGGTTAGAGAGGATAGATGAGTCAAGAATTCTCCTTTCAGCCATAGAGAGCCAGAGGCAGGAGCGAGGTTTGAGGCCTCCTTCCATGTCAAAAACAACAGCTAATGCAGCCCGCAAACCCACCACCTTTAGCAGGCACCAGAAGCAGCTTTATAATCACTACTACATTAGTTTTTTCTATTTCTGCTATGGCAAATTAAAGTCACTCATTTACCAACTTACAGTATGAAGGTAAGACTTCTAAAATGAATCTTAGGGCTATCATCAAGGTGACAGCAGAGCTTCAGAAGCACTAGGGAGCTGTTTCCCTGCCTTTTGCCACTTCAGGCCTCCTTCACACCTTGGCTTGTGGCCCCACACTCAGTACTCCAACCTCTGCTTTTGTTATTATATTTCCCGTCTGTGCTCTTCCTGTCTCTCTCATAAAGATTTTTGTTACTGCATCGTCCCCCACTCCCTAAACAATTTGGAAGGATAATTTTTCCATTTTAAGATCCTTAAATTAGTCACATCTACAAAATCTTTTACCAAGGAAGGTAACACATTTAGAGGTTTGGGGGATTGTAATATGCATATCTCTAGGGGGTCATTAAGCAGCCCAAGGAAGTCTGAGCTCTTTGTCTAAGGCTAATTTTTTTGCGGCAAAGCCATGACTTGCATGCAAATGTAAAATATATCAAAGATTAATTTAACTCAGTTTAACTTAAGGAATTGGTAAAATGGTACAACTATTTCAAAAGAAAATTAAAAACTCAGGCACATACAGAAGTCATCAGGAATATTGAAATAACATATAGACAGATCAACTGGCCAATATCTATGGAACACTAGTTGAATATATCATCACACATTTTGTGTTTCTATGCACAAAGTAATTTGCATTATTATCATCAGTGTTCCACGATTTAGACAGATTACCCAATGTGCCATCTCCAGTCATTTTTATGGCCTCTTTCCTGACATCCTTTACAACTAAAAAAGTCCCTTTGATCCGCTAAAGAAATAGCCTCCCTGCTTTGTAGCCTTTCTACCCTCTGAATGGGTCTCTGCCCTTCTTAACTACCTCACATTCTCTCCTCCCTCACTGGGCTAGCTAGGAGGCTAGCGACTTCTTTGCTCAATGTACAATGTTCAGGTAACAGCTTGTAATGCACGTACTCCTGGATGGGTGTAAATAGGCAGGAATCAAAGTATTGTAAACTGAATGCAATAAAGCTGAAAATGTAGGCTGTGTTTTTCACCCTGCTTAGAACCATTTGGAAATGTTTTGTAAAAAGATACCAATGCTGGGATACAGTCCAGGATCAATTCTAAAAATCTCTCCAGATGGGCTTATGTGAATTCTTCCTTGAATCAATGGAGTGGAGCCTCACCATTCAGCAGGAGGTCCGAGACCAGAGCATAAGCAACCGGTGGGAGCGTGATGGGTCTGTCAGAGGACCCCTGGGCTTTCTGAAATAAATCCTGAAGATTAACAAGATGGTGGGTATTTTGTGTCCTCATAGAAGTTTAAGAAGCACTAATCCTTTGAGGGCATTGGTCTTTCAGGTAGGGCAGTAGTTCTCAAATGTTGGCCAAGCACCAGAATTGCCTGGATGGCTTATTATTTATATGATATAGATTTCTGGGCCTCACCCCAGAGTTTCTGATTTGGTAGGTCTCACAATCCAAGACTTTCTTACAAGTTCTCAGGGAACCACATTTTGAGAAACACTAGTGTAGAACATCAGGGAACAGCAGGGAATTTGGAAGTGGCATCATTTCCGTCAGGGCAAACCACTCCATACCATCCACATATCCATTCCTCTGAGTCCTCCCAGTGGGCAGCTGGACTAACACATCCCAAACGCTGCAGGACCACCTTAAAAATAGTTGCTTTTAGCCAGGCAGGGAGACTATCTTGAGAGCAAGGATGCAGAAAGCATCTTGAGCAGAATGAATTCAGCCACCCCTCTAAAGATCCTTCCCGTCCTTTAGTATGCTCCGCTCTTTAGGGGCTTTCCTGGGAGCAGAAAGCCAGTGCCTTATTTCTTCTGAGGTTGGAGCGAGTGGGAACGGAGTCCACTTAGAAGTGGCATGCCCCTAGATGTCATCTTTTACAAATGTCTCTCTCTCTCTTCCTGCCTTCTCCTCTGCCTCCTCTCTAGGAGAGTCCTGGATGAATCAGGGGTGGCCTGCATTCCCCAACCTCCATTATCCTGAGGCCATTTCTCTTTAACAGTTCACTGGTCCATACACTCTCCCTGGGATAACAGCAGGGGAGGGTTCCATTAACTTCATTTTATGGATGTGGCATCTGGGGCTAGCTGGCCAGTCAAAGTTACTTAGCAAGTTGGTGCTAAGACCTGGTCACTACCTACAAATGCGCCTGGGGCTTTTCAACAAAAAGCTGTCTATTCTATCCCCCTTGCTTCAGCTGTCCTCCTGGGAGAAAGTGCTCCAAGGTAAGTGGAGGTGGAGGAGTCTGGAGCTGGAGTGTGGCTCAGGGCAGAGCCAGGGAAGGAAAGGAGGCTTCCGCATCCTCCTTCTAGGCCAGGGCCCGCAGCAGCACGTGGAGGTGTCCAACAACCCAGTGCAAGAGGCTGTGGTTGTGCTCAGACTCAGAGAAAGTGAGTGGGAAAATCCCAGGGCCTGGGAACCTGCCTCAGCCCTGTGCTGCTGGGAAGGGAGCGCTGGTTTTTCATCGTTGAGTAGCCCAAAGATTCCGCTGATGGGTGCAGTCTGCATTGCTCCTTCATCTCTTCCATGTTGCTGAAATAGCCGAGCTGGGGCTGCTTTCTCAGGATGCTTGGAAGGAGAAAGGGTTTTTTTGTCTTCTGCTGGCCTGGTTCGCCTTTTCCCCTTCCTGTTCCTTTGTGTTCACCTTCCTTTCCCACTTGCTGGTTGTTTCCTTCTACCTTCCCTACCAGTGGCCTGGGCCAGCCATCTCATGGTACCATATGGCCAGTGCGGCTTTTGATAAGGGCTCCACGTTTGAGGGCTGGAAGCCAACATAAGGCAGTGGTTGGAGTGGATGGAGTGGTTTGCCCCGAAAGAACTGATGCTTCCTCCAGGTTCTCTCCAGCTCTCTAAGGTTCTGCACTAGTGTTTCTCACAGTTCCCTGGGACTTGTAAGAAACTCAAATTCTTAGACTCTGAGATTTACCAAAACAGAAACTCCCGAGCAATCTATGTCATAACAAGCCATCCAGGTGAATGTGGTATTTGGCCAAAGTTTGAAAACCTCTGTGCCACCTGAAAGATCAGTGCCTTACCGAGAGAACAGCTCCTTCGTGAATATTTACTGCTTCCCAAGGATTGTTCTTATGGATGGCTAACATTTCCTGGGAGTTTTCTGCATGTCACTATCTTTCCATAAATTCTTTTATTCATTTAATCCTCTTAAAACCTTATGAAACACTTCCCGTTTTATAGTTGACGAAACTGAGTCACAGAGCATTAAGTCAGAGTTAATAGTGTGTTGTGTTCCAGAAAACTGTAAGTCCTTATCCTTAAGGAGGTCCCAGGGTAGGTCATTCCCAACCCCCTGAAAGAATCATTCCCTAAAATGATCTTCAGAGAGAGGGATGGCCGAAAAGACAGTGTTCTGAGTTATTTGTTAGCAAATTTAGCTGGGGAAAGAGCACAAGAAACAAAGCTATAGGCTCTACTATCAAGCCTGGGTGCTTCTTTTTATCTTTAGTCCTAAGTTTCTTCATCTGTAGAGTACAATACTTGAGCCTTGTTACTTTGAAGAACTTTTCTGACTGTGAAAGCCTATAATTATCCAAAGGCAACATATTTTAGAAAACCCATTTGATCCTAGACATCTGTTCTCCTTCTGTATGTGTAAATATGGAACCAAGCCTGCCTGTTGGACCACTGGGAGATTTGACCTGGTGTGGCCCAGCAGGCTTAGGCTGGGTATTCTCTACCATGAAGGCAGATCTCAATTGTGGAAAGGTAGTCAAAATGGTTTAATGGTTTGCCATCACCCATATGCCCAGCTAAATTCATGTTTTATTGTCCTGCAGACAGGGGTTGTATAAAGCTCTAATGTCTGTTCTCCTTCTATCCTTGATGTGATCTGTGCTGGGTAAACATGTTCTATCTCTAAAGCCTGGAGAGCTGCCTCTAACTAGGATTTATAAAGTATGGACATAATTAGTGACCAAGTGGTATTTCTTTTTTTTTTTTTTCTAGATTAATATAAAGGTACCTGATATTAGGTTACACGTTTGGTGTTTGTTAAGTCAAGTCCAAGTTGTAGTGAAGCTCTTCACCCAGGAGGTGTGCCATGTACCCTTACATTGTGCCCGTTAGGTGAGAGCACACCAATCCCCTCCTTTCTCCCCCCGTCTCTGCCCCTCTTTCCTCTCTCTTTACCTCTCCCCCTCCATGAATTTAATTGTTTTTCTCTCATGTGAATGTGTAGTTGTTCATCTACTAGATTTATATTAGTATTGAGTACATTGGATGCTTGCTTTATCATTCTTGCAATACTTTACTTAGGAGGATGTTACCCAAATCCTTCCAGGTAATTATTAAAAAATGCAAAGCCTCCATCTTTCTTTAGGACTGAATAATATTCCATGGTTTACACATACCAGACTTCATCCATTCATGAGTTGATGGTCACTTGGGTTTTTTCCATATCTTTGCCATTGTGAATTGAACTGCTATAAACTTTCAAGTGCAAAAGCCTTATGGTAAAATGATATTTTTTCTTCTGGGTAGATACCTAGTAATAGGATTGTGGGATTAAATGGAAGATCTACTTTTAGATCTTTGAGGATTCTCCATACTTCATTCCAAAAGGGCTGTATTAGTTTGCAATCCCACCAACCATGTATAAGTGTTCCCTGCTGTCCGCACCCACACCAACATCTGCAGCTTCAGGATTTTTGATGTGGGCTATTCTCATTAGGGTTAGGTGATATTTCAAAATAGTTTTGATTATCATTTCTCTAATGATTATGGATTTTATCATGTTTTTTGGCCATTCATGTCTTCTTGGGAAAAGGTTCTGTTCATGTCTCTTGCCCAATTATAAATGGGATTATTTACTCTTTTCTTGTTGATTAGTTCGAGTTCTCTGTAGGCTCTGGTTATTAGCCCTTTGTCAGATTCATAGCATGCAAATATTTTCTACCCTTCTGAAGGTTGTCTATTTCCTTCAGTTGTTGTATCCTCAGCTGTACAGAAGCTTTTTAGCTTGATTATGTCTCATGTATTTATTTTTGTTGTGTTTTTCATAAAATCTTTACCCAGGCCAATATTGTCAAGAGTTTTTCCCACATTTTTAACCTTTTGCGTCTTAAATTTAATTCTTTTATCCACCATCAGTCAATGTTTGTTAGGGGTGAGAGGTGCGGGTCCAGTTTCAGTCTTTTACGTGTGGCTAACCAGTTCTCCTAGCACCATTTATTGAAAAGGGATTCTTTTTCCCAGTGTAGGCTTTTGTTTGGTTTATCAAAGATTAGACGGTGACAGGAGGCTGGTTTTATCTCTAGGTTTCTATTCTGTTCCATAAATCTAAGTCTATTTTTGTGCCAATACCATGCTGTTTTGATCACTGTAGACTTGTAGTGTAACCAGAAGTCTGGTAACATGATGCCTCCAGATTTGTTTTTATTTCTTAGAATTACATTGGCTATTTGGGTTTTATTTCTGTATCATATGAAATGGAGAACTATTTTTTCAAGCTTGTCAAAGTATGACATTGGTGTTTTGACTGGGATCACATTAAATCTATAGATAGCTTTGTCTAGTATAGACATTTTAACAAAGTTGATTCTTCCCAGCCATGAGCATGGTATATTCGTTCATTTGTTAACATCTTCTGCTATTTCTTTTCTCACAGTTTGATGGTTTTCTGTATATAGATCCTTCATGTCCTATGTTAAATATATCCTTTGTTCCCAGGCATTTCATTTTCTTTGAAGCTACTGGGAAGGGAATTGTATCTTTGATTTGATTCTGAGCTTGGCTGTTGTTAGTGTATAGGAAGGCTACGGATTTGTGGACACAGATTTTTATATCCTGAGATGTTACTGCATTTCTTGATCACTTCTAGAAGTCTCATGGTTGAGTCCCTGGGGATATCTAAGTATAAAATCATATCATCAGCAAACAGTGGAAGTTTGACCTCCTCTGTCCAAGTAATATTTCTTATCTTTTGGAACCAGAGATCCCCTAGAAGTGGAGGTAGTATTAGAAAAAAGCTATGATGGGGAGAGGATAGGATGGAAGGAGAAGTCATGGGAAGCATGGGAGGTTTATGTTTAACTCCAAACTTTACTCCAAATACCTGGGAAGCTCTTGTACCATGTAAGAGTGACCTACCAAAAATGTAACTACAGTCTAACACCAAGCACCTAGAGTCATTATCTTCCCCTCATAACTTCAAAACCCTGTTAGGAAAGAAACAGAAGGTCAGAGGAAGACTTAGATTTAAAGAGGGAGAAGGAAAAGAATTTTTGTTTGGAGCAATCATGTATATTTACCTCACCCCAATCAGGCAGCATAGCTCCTGAGCTGGGGATGCATGTGGCAGGAGGTGAATTTTTTATCCCAGTCAGAAGCTGGAGATCTAAGCTGGTGTTGACTTGAATACAACCCTGTCTGATAGTAAAGCCAGTGATCCATTACTTTGGGATAGGGAATGAAGTGAGGACTCTGCCATTTTCTGTATGCCTCCGTGGCCACATTATCCACTGGTATATCAGAGGACCACAGTAGAAAATATCCCAAACTAAGAATCAGATGACCCAGGTCTGTGCCAGGCCCTGACACATACTGGTAATGTGATCCTGACCATACTGCATCATCTTTCTGAGCCTGTATGCGTTCAGATGTGGAGTGTAGACCATTACACCTGTTCTTTCTTTCTTTTTTTTTTTTTAATTAAATCATAGCTGCGTACATTAGTGCAATCAAGGGGTACAATGTGCTGGTTTCATATACAATCTGAAATGTTTTCATCAAACTGTTTAACATACCCTTCATGGCATTTTCTTAG
>CAUYON010158877.1:0-22915 GCA_963573935.1 Arctocebus calabarensis | reverse complement strand
CCTCCCAAGTAGCTGGGAATACAAGTGCCTGCCACAACACCTGGCTATTTTTTGGTTGCAGCCGTCATTGTTGTTTGGCAGGCCTGGGCTGGATTCGAACCTGCCAGCTCAGGTGTACGTGGCTGGCGCCTTAGCCCGTTAGCCACAGGCACCGAGCCAGGATGCTGGATATTATCAAAAGCTTTTTCTCCATCAATTGAGAGAATCATATGGTCTTTGTTTTTTAATTTATGTGATGAATTATATTTATAGATTTTACGTATATTGAGCCAGCCTTGAGACCCTGGGATAAAACCCACTTGGTCATGGTATATAATTTGTTTGATGTGTTGCTGGATTCTGTTTGCTAGGATCTTGTTGAATATTTTTGCATCAATATTCATTAGTGATATTGGTCCATAATTTTCTTTTCTTGTTGGGTCTTTTTCTGGTTTGAGGATCAAGGTGATATTTGCTTCATAGAATGTGTTGGGTAGTATGTCTTCTTTTTCTATATTTTGAAAAAGTTGAGTAATATAGGTACTAGTTCCTCTTTAAAGGTTTGGTAGAATTCTGATGTGAAGCCATCTGGTCCTGGGATTTTCTTTTTAGGGAGATTTTATGTAATTGATGCTATTTCAGAACTTGATATAGGCCTGTTCAATATTTCCACTTCATTCTGGCTAAGTCTAGGATGGTGGTGTGCTTCTAAGTATTGGTCCATTTCCTTCAGATTTTCGTATTTCTGAGAATAGAGTTTCTTGTAATATTCATTAAGGATTGTTTTGAATTTCTGAGGAATCTGTTATTTCATCTTTACCATTTCTGATTGATGAAATGAGAGATTTTATTCTTTTTTTCCTGGTTAGGTTAGCCAAACATTTATCTATTTTATTGACCTTTTCAAAAAACCAACTTTTTGATTTATTGATCTGTTGTATAATCCTTTTGTTTTCAATTTCATTTAATTCTGCTCTAATTTTGTTTATTTCTTTTCTTCTGCTGGGTTTGGGGTTGGAATGGTCTTCCTTTTCCAGTTCCTTGAAACATCCCATTAAGTTGTTAACGTCCTCTCTTTCCATTCTCTTGAGGAAGGCTTGCAGTGTTATAAATTTCCCTCTTAGGGCTGCCTTTGCAGTATCCCAGAGGTTCTGGTAAATCATGTCTTCATTGTCATTTTGTTCCAAAAATTTGGTAATTTCCTTATTAATCTTGTCTATGACCCAGCTATTATTCAGCAAAAGGTTATTTAGTTTCCTTTTTTTGTATGAGTATGCAGATTCCTGTTGTTATTGAGTTCAACATTTATTCCATGATTGTCCGAGAAGATGCAAGGAATAATTTCTATTCTTTTAAATTTGCTGAGTTTAGACTTGTGACCTAAGATGTGATCAAGTTTGGAGGATGTTCCATGGGCTGATGAGAAGAATGTGTATTCAGTTTTGTTAGGATGAAATGTTTTGTAGATGTCTGTTAAATCCAATTGTTGAATGGTTAAGTTTAAGTCTAAAATTTCTTTGCTTAGCTTCTTATTGGAAGATCTATCCAATACTGCCATAGGAGTGTTAAAAATCTCTGACTATTATGGCACTGGAGGAAATCAAGTTGCTCATATCTGTTAGAGTCTGTCTTATAAATTGAGGTGCATTCTGATTGGGTGCATAAATGTTAATAATTGAAATCTCATCATATTGAGTGTTACCCTTAACAAATATGAAGTGACCATCCTTATCTTTCCTTACTTTTGTTGGTTTAAAGCCTATTGTATCTGCAACTAAAATTGCAACCCCTGCTTTTTTCTGCTTTCCATTTGCCTGTCATATAGATGACCATCCCTTCACCTTGAGTCTATATTTATCATTTAAGGTAGGATGAGATTCTTGTATTCAACAGATATCTGTCCTGAGTTTTTGTATCCAGTCAACCAACCTGTGCCTCTTTAGAGGACAATTTAAACCATCCACATTAATTGTAAATATTGATAAGCCTGGTACAATTTTGGGTATCGAGTTTTTCGAAAGTCCAGTGGACATTTTTAATCCTTTCACCACTGTAGAAGTTGGAATTTGATCAAAAGTTTCTGAGTGAGTTTACTTTGGTGGTGGAGGATTGCGCTGGTTATCATGGAGAATAGGTCTGAGAATATCCTGAAGAGCTGTTTTAGTTATGGCAAATTTCTTCCACATGTGAATGTCATTAAAGTATTTAATTTCTCCATCATAAATGAAACTCAGTTAAGCTGGATACAGGATCCTGGGTTGAAAGTTACTTTGTTTTAGGAGATTAAAAGTCGATGACCACCCTCTTCTAGCTTAACAGGTTTCAGCAGAGATATCTGCAATCATTCTAATATTCTTTCCCTTGCAGGTTGTGGTTTTCTTACATCTGGCACCTTACAGAATTTTCTCTTTCATATTAACTTTGGCAAAGCTAATTATGATGTGCCTGGGGGACTTCTTGTGTTGAGTCTTGCTGGGGTTCTGAAACTGTCTGCTATCTGAATCCAGAATCTCTTGGCATGCAAGTTTTCCTTCATTATCTCATGAAGGAGAGCATCTGTGCTTTTCGAAGCAACCTCGTCACCTCCAGGAATTCCCATAAGGTGAATATTAGCTTTCTTCAAATTATCCCAGAGCTCTCTGAGTGAATGATCCATTTTTGCTGTCCACTTCTCTTTCTCTTAGAGCATTTGGCAGCATTCAAAAGCTTTGTCTTCAATGTCAGAAACCCTTTCTTCTGCCTGCTCCATTCTGTTACTGAGGGATTCTACTGTATTTCTCACATCTTTGAAGGCCACAAGTTCTTGTCTCAATGTGTCAAAAACTTTGGTGATTTTGTCTTTGAATTCATTGAATTTTTTAGACAACTTTTGAAATGCTCCTTGAATTTCTAATTCGAACTTTACCTCCATTCTATTAATCTTATTTGCAATCCAAATTCTGAATTCAATTTCTGACATCTCAGCCATTTGCTTATGAATGGGATCTTCAATTGTGTCTGCCATGTCATTCTTTAGGGAAGTTGATCTACTCTGGTTATTCATGTTACTGGAGTTTTTCCACTGATTCTGCCCCATAATTATTTTACACCATTTGGCTAAATGGGCAGATAAGGTGAAGTTGGCTTGGGGGCTTCTGGAGTGGGGATTAACCAGCCCTTTGCCTAAGAGCTGGTACCAAACCCAAGCCCTAGAGCTTTGCAAAGGACCCATAGAGCTTTGCAAAGGACCTGTATAGTGCTACAGCCTGAGACACTGGGGAACCTGCTTGATGTGGTGGGCTAAGTCGCTCTGTCTTGTTTTCAGCTGGTCTCTGTCCTACCCTAGTGTATCAGTTACTCTGGGTTGAAGTCTCAGCTGTGGAGAAATACCGGCAATTAAGTCATCCAGCCCCCTATGGGGAACAAATGGAAAAGGAAAATCAAACCTTCCCACAACCACACACCCAGGGTACCACTTTGGATAGTCCTCGTGTGATTGGCCCAGTTGAAGAGATCCAAATCAGGCTGTCTGGCAACCCCCACTGCCACAGGCTGGAGGGTCTCGTAGGCGCAGACCAGGGAGAAGGAGGCAACCATGCCTCTGCTGTGTGTGTGCGGCCCACGCAGCCCTGCTCCTGGCGGATGCTCGGGCGTACAGGTCTGGCCAGGAACTCCCATTAAAAAAAAAAAGAGAGAGAGAGAGATCCAAATCAATTGTTCCAGTCAGCACCTGGTCTCAAGTGGGAGCATTCAAAAGGTCTTCAGCAACTAGATAGCAGGGGTCTGCTGGCAGCTCATGACTCACTCAGGTGCTCCATGGATTCAGAAGGACCCACCCAGCAAATTAATTAGTCTGAGAAGTTTAATGCCTCCTTCCCTTGCACCTCCATCACACCCAGTCACTGGTAACTCCTCAGGACTATGACCCAGTTCCCTCCAATGAGCAGATGTGCCAGGGGTTTGTGCCTGCCTGAGACATAGGGAGAGCTATGTCTCCTTGGCCAGGTCACTGCACTCTGCCACCATCCAGCAGGGGGAGCTGAGGCCAGACAACCTCAGATGCTTAATGGAAGCTGGGGTGGTTCACTCAGTTTCAGCCCCACCCCTGATTGATGTTGCTGACTCTTCTATTTTTGCAGAATTTGGGTTTATGTCCCGACTATATTCCCCTGTGGACAAGGCACTGTTTGAGTTCACAGAAACTGTGACTCAGCCCTGGTCTGTTCTGCTGCCCAAAGCTGGCATGCCTGTCTCCATTGCAGTCTGTGTAGAGGTGGCACCGTTAGAGCTCACACCCAGTTGTCAGTTCCTGCCTCTCTACCCGCCTGCTTGTGTCTCAACTATGATCCCCTGGGGGCCGGGTGCTTCTTAGGCTCTCTAAAGCAGTCCTTATGACTCAGCCCCGCCCTGGGAGTATGCCCTCTCTGCATGTGCGTATTCTAGTTTCCATCCCTGCTGTGCCCCACCCAGGTAGGTACCACCTTAGGCATACCCTTTACTCATGGGGTCTGTGTTTCCATCCCAGATCTGTTCCATCAGTGGCTGCCACCAGAGAAGATGTCCGACTTTCTCTGATTGCCTAGAGAGGCAGGGAGTATCTCTCCAAAATATCCCCAGGGGTGTGAGCCCTATTGTTCCTGCTGCTGCTCTGTGCCACAGGGCACTGCCTCTCCTTCTCCCGTATGGTTCCCTCAGTCCACTGTCTTCTTTCACCTGCGCCGCAGAATCAGCACAGACCTGCAATAGCCCACACCTTGTCCACACCTTTCAAGAAAATGCCCAAGATTTTGGACTCCATGGGGGACAGTCTTCCAGACCTCAGGGTAAAAGTGGAGGGGAGTTCTGGGAGTTCAGAATTGCAGGTAGAGAATACATACAGTTTTATACAGTTTATGCCTGGTGGGAGAGTGCCATGGCACACTGGGGAAGGAGTTCCGGTTTTTAGAGGGTCTGTCCCGTGGAATAAAATAGGAGGACATCTGAACTCTGCTTGCTTGTTTGTAGAACATATATTGCAAGCCCTTCTCATGGGGAATGGGACTCCTGTCTGCTTAGCAATGGATTTTGTACCTATTGTTTGTTTCCTTTGCCTCAGCATGGTTGATGTGCATTCTTAAACCTTCTCTCTTGGCTCAGCTCCAAACCATCAGCTTACCTGCTAAACTTCTGTCCTTTAACTCTCCTTCTGGATGGGAGCCTCTGTAGAAAGCTGGCTTCAGTCGGCCATCTTGCCTCCACCCCCTCTTTCTATTTTTATATGAAAAAATACAAAGAAAAAGTATGTGAGTTTGCATACACCTTTATCTCTACACCTGGATTTCTCAACTTTGGCACTATTGACATTTTGGACCAGATAACTGTTTATGGTGGGGGCTGTCCTCTGCATTACAGGATGTTTAGCAGCATTCCTGTTATGGAGCAATGGAAGGGATAGGCCAGGATAGGATATCCACTCCTGATATCTACTAGATGTCAGCAGCCTTGTCCCCCAGTTTTGCCATCTAAAAATATCTCCAGATATTGCCAAATTTTTGAGGGGGAGAGAGTGCTGATTCCCTCTTTCTGTTGAGACCCACTGGGCTGGACATGCTCAGGAGAACTCTATGTTGCTGGGACACTTTTGTAAACAAAACAAAACAAAAAAACACCAATGCTAAGACCTTGACTTCCAGCTACTGAAGGAAGAGTAATGAACTCCTTTGTCAGAGTAAAACATAGGCATGTTTCTGTTTCTTATGGAAACAGGAAAATGATCCTGCCCTATGCGGGGGATTTGACTGGGTAATGAAACAGCTACCTTTGTCAAATCCTTAGACTCATTCTTAGCTGTGGACTGTGATGCAGAGGGTTATTGGTGGGATTTCTCTCGATTTGTGTTTCTCTTAGTTTTCCTTTTGGTCTCGATTCTCCCCATCCATGGTGCTTCTAAAAGTTAGAGAGCTGGACCACCCCAAACTGATATACATGGGCTCTGTCCATCACACATGGGTGTCTCAGCAGGCCTATCTGTGTTATCAGGAAGTCTGCTGACACTTATCAGGTACTTGCTGCAAAGACCCAGTACTTGACTCTGTAGAAGAAAATCAGCATCAGCGATGTCATCAGTGCCTGTGGGGGATGGGCAATACATATACACATCTACACAGTAATAGATAATGTTCACATTAGCATGACCCACTGTAAACTGCAGGGACCTTAGCAGTGGTGATATTCTACCCAGGTGTTACAGGATGACTGGCTGGTCCTCAGAGTTTGCTTGCATGAGAGGTGAACTCAGCATGACATTTACGTGGGTGAGCATTTTACAGGATGCAGGCACACCAGCCTTTCTGTCTATGAGCCAACCATTAAAACGGGACAATATTTGACTGAAAAATTGCTTTCCAAAAATTTGTCCCCTTCTTTATTGAAAGTAAGTCTATCATTAAACACTAAATTACTTTGTCTTTGTATTTAAAGCTAGTTTTGGGAGGTTGGAGCTCGGGAAATAATCAATGAAGAAAAGAAACTCATTGTGAATACCTATTCCACATGGCACTAATCTCCATGTGGTTATCCCAGGACTGATTGCACTTGGTTCAGGTAAACGTGGCAGGCAGGCTGAGATATGTTGGGTTTTCCAGATGGCAGAGTGCTGTTCCTCTGCAAGGTGCTCTCGGTCCTGCCTTTAGCCTCTGCTTTAGTCAGTTAATTGAGGCCTTAAGCGACTAATATTATTTAGGATTCTCCAGGGAGACAGAACCAATAGGATGTATACATGTATATTAATATATGAGAGGGGGTTTATTAAGGGAATTGACTCATGTGATTATACAAGCTGAGTGGTCTCACACAGGTCATCTGTAAGCTGAAGACTCTGGGATACTGGTAGTATGGCTCAGTCCAAGGCTGAAAGCCTCAGAACTATGGAGGTTGATTTGTAAGCCTGAGTTCTGAGACCAGATGCCTAAGCACCCTGGGGTCCTCTGGTGTAAGTCCTGGAGTCCAAAGGCCAAGGAACTTGGAGTTCAAGGACAGGAGAGGAAGAGTGCTCCAGCAGACTGACGGATATATTGGGCTTTCCTCTGTTTTTGTTCTCTCTGGCCCCCTAGCAGATTGGATGGTGCCTTCCCACATTGAGGGCAGGTTCCTCCCCCACAATCTACTCTACTCTGAGTCACATTCTCATCTCCTCTGGCAACACGCCCACTGACACACACACAAAATAATGTTTGCCAGGTTCTAGGTATTCCTTAATCCAGTCAAGTTGACATCTAAAATTAACCATCATAGTGGCTAATTCCCAAAACTTTAGTTTCCATTATCCTTGACAGGTTCTCTAGATACGGAATTGCCTCTTGTGTGATGCTAGAGAGTGGACAGTCTTGATAATAGCCCCCATCTGCTTTCTTCTAGTGCATCCACTCTGGGAGAGCACAGACCTGGTTCCTGCTGGTGATCGACAGTCACCCATCAACATCCGGTGGAGAGACAGTGTTTATGATCCTGGCTTAAAACCACTTACCATTTCTTATGACCCAAACACCTGCCTCCACATCTGGAATAACGGGTACTCTTTCCTTGTGGAATTTGAAGATTCTACAGATAAATCAGGTGAGGGCAAGACCCAGTGTTTATTCTCTTGTCTGGAGTTAAAGAAACAGTGTCATGATGATATAGGCCACATCAGACTCCTTCCCTGAAGACTACTGGCATGGGAAAGTCATGGAAACGCCTTGATCTTACTTTTTGAATGTATAAAAAAGTCCCTCTAGTTTTTATTTACATTTTTTTCAACTAATATAAGTAGTATTTTTTATTAACAAATACATGTGTCTCTGTGTATAGATTCTATAATTGGTATAGACCATAAGGTGTGAACCTGAAGTTTTTTCAGAAATTTATATTCTATGTTTATATTGAATATGTACTAATTTTTTCTCTGCTTCTTAACTTTACAAAAACTTTTCTATTATATAGTAACACTATTTAATCAGATTTAACTTACCAGATTGCAATACATTTAAAATGGGGCCAAAAGAATATTCATGTAAACATTAGGTTACAAAGACTAGTCACTTATTAGAGGAATGGAAACTTCTGTTAATTGTGGTGAATAAACAATGTTACCTAGTTTAAAAGAAACACAATGTAGAAAAAATTATCATTATTATTATTATTATTTTGACATAGAGTCTTACTATGATGCCCTCGATAGAATGCCATGGCATCACAGCTCACAGCAATCTCAAACCCTTGTGCTCAAGTGATTCTCTTGCCTCAGCCTCCCAAGGAATTGGGGACTACAGGCACCCTCCATAATGCCTGGCTATTTTTGTTGTTGTTGTTGTTGCAGTTGTCATTGTTGTTTAGCAGGCCCAGGCCATGTTTGAATCTGCTGGCTCAGTATATGTGGCCAGCGCCCTAACCACTTAGCAACAGGCACTGAGCCAGAAAAAAATTATTAAAGTCAAATATTATATTGCTTTTTGAATCTCCTCTCTCTCTTTTTAAATTTTATTTTATTATTATTATTACTATTATTATTTTTTGTAGAGACAGAGTCTCACTTTATCGCCCTCAGTAGAGTGCCGTGGCATCACACAGCTCACAGCAACCTCCAACTCCTGGGCTTAGGCAATTCTCTTGTCTCAGCCTCCCAAGTAGCTGGGACTACAGGCGTCCACCACAATGCCTGGCTATTTTTCTGTTTTGCAGTTTGGCTGAGGCTGAGTTTGAACCCGCCACCTTCAGTATATGAGCCCGGCACCCTACTTGATGAACCCCAGGCGCCGCCCTCTCTCTCTCTTTTTTTAACCTACCTGAATATAAACTAATGAGAATGGAAATGACTTCAAAGTTTATCTGAAACTTTTGCTATCTGTGGAAAGAGAATATGACTATTTCCATGCAAGTTTCTTCTTTTCCTCTTTACTGAATGTGATGATATTAAGTAGTCCTAATTAGTCTGAAATAATTATTATTGGAAATAGCAATCTAAAGTAATTCCCCACCAGTGACAATTTTGCTACCTTTCTACCTACACTCCCTTACACACACACACACACACACACACACACACACACCCCAGGATTGGGGATATTTGGCATAATCTGGATGCAGTTTTTGGTTGCTACAACTGGGGTAGGGAAGTGAAACTACAGCTAGTGGGTCAAGGATGTTTCTAAAATGCTATGGTGCATAGAACAGCATTAAGGAAGAGTTATCTAGCTTCAAATATTAGTAGAGCTGAGGTTGAGAAATCTTGATCTAAAAGAAATCTGTCTTGAGGGGCAGTGCCTGTGGTTCAGTGGGTAGGGCACCGGCCCCATATACCGAGGGTGGCAGGTTCAAACCCGGCCTTGGCCAAACTGCATCAAAAAAATAGCCGGGAATTCTGGTGGGTGCCTGTAGTCCCAGCTACTCGGGAGGCTGAAGCAAGAGAATCACCTAAGCCCAGGAGTTGGAGGTTGCTGTGAGCTATGATGCCACAACACTCTACTGAGGGCAATAAAGTGAGACTCTGTCTCTAAAAAACAAAAGAAAGAAAGAAATTTGTCTTGTGAACATTAGGAAATGAGTCCACAAAAATGATAATGGAGGGTGGTGCCTGTGGCTCAGTGAGTAGGGTGCTGGCCCCATATACCGAGGGTAGCATGTTCGAACCTGGCCCCCACCCCACCCCCCAATCTGCAACAAATAAATAACCGGTGTTTGGCAGGTGCCTGTAATCCCAGCTACTCGGGAGGCTGAGGCAAGAGAATCGCCTAAGCCTAAGAGTTGGAGGTTGCTGTGAGCTGACACCACGGCATTCTACTGAGGGCAACAAAGTGAGACTCTGTCTCGGTAAAACAAACAAACATCAACAACAAAAAAACGATATTGGAGTCAAAAGTGTATGTTCCAGCTTAAATAGAAATGTTCACTCCTGTATTTATCCTGGCTTTAGGATTCTCAGCTAGGTCTTTGTTTTCTCTGCATTTTCCTAGTGATGCTCAGATGCTTAGATTCTGGCCCAGCTGCAGATTGCTCCTTCAATGGTCTTAAAATCTCTCTGGTTCTCTTCCCTCTGACATAATTTTCTGCTGTGATTCAGGAATTATTTGACTCTTTCCTTAAGGGCTTTATGTGTCTCCACATCCCCCATTTTCCTCTTTCTCCTCTATGGTATGACACAGCCCCCAAACCCTGAACATCTTACATATTTCAAACTAAGAAGGAATTGCTCTTTTCCTCTCAGATTCATGAGCACCTGTCCAAATTTTCCCAAAACTCTACATTGTGCCCCCATCTCAACTGGAAACCCATAGTACTGCATTTTATATAAGGTTTTCAGAAATCTCCAAAATTTCTGTGTTCCAGATGACTGTCTTGCACTCTGGTAAGCGCTACTTGTCCCCTTTAATGTTCTACCATTATCCCTGCCAGAACTAAACTAACAGAAAACTCTGACCTATAGGGCACCAACCGTCATTGAATCAGTCTAGATGCATAGCAGTCCTTTCAAGTCTCAATCCCACTAGGTCCCTGGCAACCTTCCTTCTTCTGAGGATTCTAGGTTGTGGCAGTCAGCTTTCTAAATCCCACGACAGTCTAAGGACTGTTTCTTGCCAATCTGAATACTATTGCTTCATTGAGTATTGGAAGTCTTAGAAAGTTGCTTAATGGGTTTCTTAACCAAATGAGTTAAGCCCAGGATTTTTCAGGGCAAATTGCTATTTATTTTATTTTTTAGCTGTCTCCTTTTCTTTTGAACAATAGAGTTGATTCTTTTTAGACAGTCTCACTTTGTTGCCCCCAGTAGAGTGCCGTGGTGTCATAGCCCACAGTAACCTCAAACTCTTGGGCTCAAGCAATTCTCTTCCCTCAGTCTCCCAAGTACTTGGGACAACAGGTGCCCGCCACAACGCCTGGCTATTTTTAGAGACGGAGTCTCACTCTTGCTCAGGCTGGTCTCTAACCTGTGAGCTCAGGTGATCTACCTGCCTTGGCCTCCTAGAGTGCTAGTGAGTCAATTCTTTTCTATCTATTTGCATGGGTAATCTCAGGTGGAAAATAAACCACCCCATGTTTTTATCATAATAGTTCTTTAGATACCTATAAATCCAACTGACTCAATCATCTTTTGATCTTGTCTTCCCTAGGTGAGTCAGTCTTGCACTGTTTTTACAAAATATACAAGAAAAATTGTAGAACGACTGCTCATTTTCTGCTTGTTTGGTTGGAAGAATTAGAATGGATAGCCACCTTTTGTTATGCTTTAATCATTATTTTCTTTAAGGTATCATTAATCATTAATAAATACCTAACTTTCTCTATCTCTCTCTCTGTCCACATTTTAGTGACTGCCTCTTATTTCCTGCTTATTCTTCACTGCTATTTCTCCATGGTGTTGCAAAATAACTCAATAGCATTCAAAGGAGGGAAAAAGGAAATGAAAATTAAAAAGTAAAAGAAAGAAAAGACATCCTAAAAATGAAGAAGGCAAGATTAATTCTAGTAAAGTAACAATTGTATTAATATCAATGTCTAGACATTTTAAAATAATAACAAAACCCAAGAAATGCTGCTGTAGACTTGGCGCCTGTGGCTCAACAGGCTAAGGCACCAGCCGTGTACACCTGAGCTGGTGGGTTCGAATCCAGCCTGGGCCCGCCAAACAACAATGATGTCTGCAACCAAAAAATGGCTGGGTGTTGTGGTGGGCACCTGTAGTCCCAGCTACTTGGGAGGCGGAGGCAGGAGACTTGCTTGAGCCCAGGAATTGGGGGATGCTGTGAGCAGTGTGATGCCACGGCACTCTATCCAGGGTGACAGCTTGAGGCTCTGTCTCAAATAAAAAAAAAGAAATGCTGCTGTAGTATGCTTTATAAAGATATGGAATAAAGTGCAAGGCAAAGGAGCTGGGAAAGGTATGTGACAAAAGCATCATAAACCTATGGGACACAGCTAAAGAAGTACCTAGAGGGAAATTCATAGCTGAAAACACCCGTAATAAAGAACTTTCTCAAATCAATAATCTAGCTTACCACCTTAAGAAACTAGAAAGAGGCTTGCTGCCTGTGGCTCAAGTGGCTAAAGCGCCAGCCATATACACCTGAGCTGGTGGGTTCACATCTAGCCCGGGCCCACCAAACAACAATGACTGCTGCAACCAAGAAAAATAGCTGGGCATTGTGGCAGGCACCTGTAGTCCCAGCTTCTTGGGAGGCAGAGGCAGGAAAATCACTTGAGCCCAGGAGTTGGAGGTTGCTGTGAGCTGTGATGCCACAGCGCTCTACCCAGGGCAACAGCTTGAGGCTCTGTGTCAATAAAAAAAAAAGAAGAAAAGAAAAAGAAACTAGAAACAGAAGAGCAAACTAAACCCAAAGCAAGCAAAATGAAGGTCATAATAAAGATAACAAGGCATAAATCAATGAAATCAAGGTTGGTTCTTTGGGACGATCTACAGAATGACAAACCCTTAATTAGGGGGAACCAAGAAAAAAATAAGAGTGAAGACTCAAATTACTAAAATCTGGGATGAAAAGGGGGACAACAGGACACATTTTACAGAAATTAACTGGATTAAAAGAGGTGCGTGAATATCTCCTGCTACTGCCCTCTGCTGGGTATTGTTTTGTTACCAGGTTCCTCAAGTAGCCTGCAATTAACTAAGTTTAATGAGTGCAAGTAAGAAATACAAACTATTGGGAGGCCCCTGTGGCTCAGTGAGTAGGGTGCCGAAGGTGGCGGGTTCAAACTCGGCCTTGGCCGAACTGCAAAAAACAAAAAACTAGCCAGGCGTTGTGGCGGACGCTTGTAGTCACAGCCACTCAACTGGCATAAACCTCACAGAACACCAAGGCTTCTACGAAAGGTCTTTATTGGTGGGGGAAGCTGCAGAGCAGCCTTAAGGAGGAGGGGAGAGAGAGGGAGAAACGGGGGAAGAGAGGAGAGGTGAGAGAGAAGGGAGAGAGGGAGAGAGACATGGAGGGAGAGGGGGGAGAGAGAGAAGAGAAGAGAGAGGGAACAAAAGAGAAGGGCACCTTATGTAGGTTCGGTTAGAGGTGATGGGATAGTAGAACAGCCAATAAGGTGTTACTGCTCTAGCGTGAAGAGCTGTAGGGGACCGGCCATAAGTTTGAGCTTTTCAGTGGATAATCAGGAAAGGGAGATGAAGTTTTGCAATTATCTAACAGCTGAGGCAAGAGAATCGCCATAGCCCAGGAGTTGGAGGTTGCTGTGAGCTGTGTGACGCCACAGCACTCCACCAAGTGCGATAAAGTGAGACTCTGTCTCTACAAAAAAAAAAAAAAAAGAAAAGAAAAAAAGAAATACAAACTATTGTAGGGAAGGGCCCTAAATTATCCCTGGCACACATGGGTGGTCCCTGTAAATTATCACTTCCTCTGGAATCCTGTTTTTGACAATGTCATCAGACATTAAAGAAAAGGAAAGGTGGGTCCTTTGTTCTCCTACTCAAGGTGCTTCCTGCCCCATCCTGCTTCACTTTACACTTTTATGGGGCAGCCCCAGTGAGCCTGGTAAGAATGCTTTCACAAACATTTGAAATTTTACGTTAAACAATTTTTGATATTAAAGAAGTTTTAGGAAATTTACAGAGTTTTGTAACCATTAGTACAATTCAAGTTTAGAATGTTTCCATCACCTTCCCCCAAAGATTGCTCATGCCCATTTCCTGAATTTCCTTTTTTTGTGTGCGTTCTGTGTATTACCTTTCTCTTCATCACCTCATTTTCTGCTCGGTCCTTCATTTTCATATTGAGAAGCAAAAGAAGGGAGTGAATATTAGAGATTGCTTACTGTAAGCCATAATCTATGCTAGATGTTTTGTATTTGTTGTCTAATATTTTACAAGTTTAATCCATTCTCATCTTAGAGCATAGAAAGGACAAAATATCAACAACCTCAAATACATAAATATATATTTATTTGATATATTTTATGACTGCTCTGCTATCTAATTTACTATCTCCTGTTTCCTTTCTCTGCCTTATTT
This sequence comes from Arctocebus calabarensis, assembly GCA_963573935.1. NCBI lineage: Eukaryota > Metazoa > Chordata > Mammalia > Primates > Lorisidae > Arctocebus > Arctocebus calabarensis. The sequence continues at coordinate 8,976 of CAUYON010158877.1, read as the reverse complement.
CTTGAGGACTATACTTCTCTACTCTACTGATCTTCCCCACCAGACCCCACCCTTTTCCTTTAATCTTGCTGAGGTTACCAGTGACATCCCAATTAGACAGCCATTTGACAGTCTATTTCTTTAGTTCCTAGTTTCATTGTGGAGCTACTAAATGCCAGGCACTGTGCCATACACTAAGACAGACCTATATTTATAATATTAGAACATACATATAAATATAATCTGCAGAAAATTAACCACCATTTCATATTTGACAATATTTTCTATACATTTTTTTACATGCCTAATAAGACTAACATGTCTTTCTCAGGTTTTCAGTGGTCTTAATACAGGAAAGCAAAAGTTGTACATAGAAAGAAAAAGAACTAATGAACAGTATAAGTTATAAATATGAAACCAGAACAGGTTCATTTTCTGCTTGAGAATAGAACTTATGGCTGCTGAGATGAAAATACAGAATTTGAATCACCAGACTATGAAATAAACTGGCCCATTATTATTCTTACAGGGCAGTGTTCAAAAGATTTCTTTCTTTTTTTCTTTTTTTGTTTGTTTTAAATCAGATATTTGTTCTTTAACTTTCTCAGGAGAAGTTTTAGGGCTATCCATAACATTATGTGTTTTTCTTTTAACCTAATTTCTGTATTTATATAACAATTATCTCAAATAAGAGATCTTTGAAAGTTTTAAGAAAATTTAGAAGTTTTTTAATTTAAGGGATCCGTCTTCGGCTATTAATCACAATGGTATATTTGTTCCAAAAGCAACTCAATCCAATGCCTCTTTATAAGGCCTAATGCCTCTCATAGAAAAGGCCATTTCCAAGACTCTCAAAAATTCACTCTCAGAAATAGACTTATGATAGACTAGACAATGACAAAAACTCCTCAGACACAGTGTGCTGCTTAGAATCTTACATGTCCCGGACTCACAGTCTTAACAGACCAGCCATCTGACAAGTTCCCGACAAAACACACACCCCAGATGGCAGAGACTGAGGAGACAATTCCCACTTAGTCACAAAGTCAAGCTCAGAGACATATAATAGGGCAATAGGGAAACCTCGTTCGGTTTTTGTTTCAGGGACCTGCAACAAAGTTTGTTTTTAAAAGCACCAGGGCCAGTTTGAACGTTGGGCTGGTGGGGAGCTAGGCCTGACTTCTGCCCTACAGTAACCCTCTTCAGACAAAACAACATGGAAAAACAAGCCACAAAACAAAACAAGCAATAACAACAACAGTGATTAGAATCTATTACTGAGAGGAGTTGGAATCAAACTATATCAATATTCATACACCACAAAGTACCTAAAAATATACCCATACCAGAATCTCTTATAAGACTAGTCACCAACAAAAATGTTTCTCTCATTAATCTTAAATATGGAAAGGACAAAGATCTTTTACCATCTGCTCAACTAGAGCCCACAGAGAGGAAGAATGGGAGGCCAACTGGTAAGTAAAATATCTTACCATGGGCCGACTGGTGTAGGGGGTTCCAAGCTTCCTGCTGAGGCTTCCAGGAAAGCAGAGTGGCTTTGACATCCTGCTAACTAATTCAAACTGAAGGGATCAGGATGAAACCTGCCCTTTTCCCATGATCTTGTTTGCTAAATGATCACTCACAATTATGGTAGATTAATAAGAGAAAGGTTTATTTCCAAATACTATGCATATAGGAAGAACCACAAGAATGATTACCCAGAGTCTTAGTGATGGGTAATCAGTCTTAGACCTTTATAGGTACCTTTTGGAAGGGTGGGGGGAGAATGTGGAACATATATATGCAGCAAGTGGTTGCTAGAGAGGATGTGTAGTTGGGTGGAAACAGATTGATTTGTAGATTAACCTGAGAGATAGTTCTCAGTGCTTCAAATGCCAGGTCTATTAGCATGTAATAAGAAAGTCTGCAGCTCCTATTTGATTCTCAATCAGGTTATTTAGGTTTTATGTAGACAGAGGAAAGACCTCTTTCAATGCTATCTGATCATGAATGGCCTTTAATTCAAAATATTCTTTATACCAAGGAGTCATATTTTGGAGCAAAATTTTCTTATCTCCATCATTTCCCAGTGGGACTGAGTGCCCATCATGGCTAGGGTATTTCATTTTTACAAGTTAAGTTGAAAATGTAGATTTTTATATGAAATTATATATGAAATTATTCAGTTTTATATGTTGGCAACTAATTTAAAAATGTATTTAGTATTATGTGAGTTGATCCTGTGTGAGTAAATCAAAACACACCTGAAGACCAATTCTGCATCCCCCTTCCCTTGCAGCTACCTGCTGGTGACATCTCCTTCCTACCCTGCTCATCATCTCTGGAGGACAAAAGATCCAGGAAATGCTGCCAGTATTGTTTTAAGGATAGAAAAAACTGGCTTTTTCCTCTGCTCTTGTCACCTGCCTTGGGACCAAAACTTGAATTTTGTTTAACAGATTAGACTTGGTATTTGCCAAAATCATGCCATAGTATGGAGCTAGCATAGAAAAATAAGAGTTTTTGGAAGGTATTTTATTTTTATCTCAGTGTACTTTCCTTCCTCCTATTAACTTAGCAAATTATGTAGTATTATTCTCTATACCTCCCCCATTCTCCAAAGAGAATTAGCCATTGCTATCTTCTTATAAAACTTTTTTTTGAGGAAATTATTTAAGAATTTTTGGAAAGCCTATAAAATACATACTGGGCCAGTACATGATGTGTGTCCAATATGTTTGGTTTTGGAGATTGCTGTAGTCAATCATTTGTGCACATAAAATTCAGTTAATGATGCAGTAAACTCCAAAGATCATTAGGATGGATGAGATGGATGGTTTTAATGTTGTTATATTGGTTTAACTATGTATAGACATCACCAAGATCTGATCAGATAGAAGAAATGAGGAAATAATATGCCTTAGCAAATTCAAGGGGAAAAAAAACAACATAACTCAATACTTGAAAAAAGGATGACTGTGTAAAAACTTGCCTATCTGAATACTTTGCCTATAATGTATTGATTTCACTACTTTCAGAAAAGTCTACTCTAAACAAAAAGTATTTATTATCCAACATGGCAAGACCAGAGGTAAAGTATATGGATGGCTCACATTGTTCATTCTGTCCAAAGAGAGATAAGTGACCATTTTTGTGTGTTTTTTAAATTGAGAAGAATTATATACATTTATGGGAATTTGGGTGCAAATTATCTGGGTGATGTCGCTTTGGGACTCTCATAAGGCTACATCAAGGTCTAGTATTTTACAAGTGATATTTTGATATATGTATATATTCTGGAATGATTATATCAAGCAATTAACATCCCCATCACTTCACATAACATTCTTTTGTAGTGAGAACATTTAAAATGTACTCTTTAAGCAGTTTTGAAATTTGTAATATATCATTATTAACTACCGCCACCATGTTGTGTAATAAATCTGGAAAACTTATTTACTCTAAGTGAAACTTTGTACCCTTTGGCAAGTATCTCCCAGGTGGGAAATTTTGACTCCCAAATTTCCTATTCCATTTCAATGAAAGGGAAAGAAACACTAGTATCTTTTAAACATTGAAAAGCAGGCCTTCCAGGTGACTCACTATTGTAATCTTAGCACTCTGGGAGGCTGAGACAGGTGGATTGCTTGGAGACCAGCCTGAGCAAGAGCAAGGCCCTGTCTACTAAAAATAGAAAAACTAGCCTGGCGTAGTGGTACGTGCCTGTAGTCCTAGCTACTGGGGAGGGCGAGGTCTAGAGGATTGCTCAAGCCCAGGAGTTTGAGGTTGCTGTGAGCTATGACGTCACAGCACTCTATCCAGGGTGACAAAGTGAGACTCTGTCTCAAAAAAAAAATTCAAAAGCAAAGTGTATAGAAAAGAAAGAATCCTTTGCCGCCATGTTTTGGTATTATGCCATTGGGTTGGATAAATATGTTGAGAGAAATGTGCATTTTATTGCACACAAAAGGAAACTGGACACAATAAACATACAATATAAAAATAAGTCAAGAATTGGCCTTTAGCAATTGTACGTAGCTTGGTGTATGTTTAAATCTTTGTGGCATTCACTTTCGCCCTTGTACATGCATTGACCACATAGAAATCAAATTTATAAACACTTGTATATAAAACAGTGTTCTCCATTTAAGACAGTGCTACCTATATTTCCACACAGCATAAATAACCATGTCCTGAATTGTGCCATTTTAGTGATCAAGGGAGGACCCCTAGAACACAAGTATCGACTGAAGCAGTTCCATTTTCACTGGGGGGCCATCGATGCCTGGGGCTCCGAGCACACTGTGGACAGCAAATGCTACCCAGCAGAGGTATGTTGAGAACATCAGGAATAGTGACAGCTGTACAAAAGTGGTTTTGTAGTTTTCTAGTTATAAGAAATTCCCAGGAAGAGGCTGGGCATGGTGGCTTATACCTGTCTGTAATCCCAGTACTTTGGAAGACCAAGAATTGCTTAAGGCCAGGAGTTTAAGACCAGCCTGGGCAACATAGCAAGACCTTGTCTCTACAAACAATTTTTAAAAAAGAAAAAAGAGGCTCAGCACCTGTGGCTCAGCCACATACACCAGAGCTGGGGGGTTCGAATTCAGCCCAAGCCTGCCAAACAACAATGACAACTACAACCAAAAAATAGCGGAGCGTTGTGATGGGCACCTGTAGCCCAGGTACTTGGGAGGCTGAGGCAAAAGAATCGTTTAAGCCCAGGAGTTTGAGGTTGCTGTGAGCTGTGATGCCTCTGCATTCTACCCAGGGCAACAGCTTGAAGTTCTGTCTCAAAAAAAGAGACAGAGAGAGAGAGAGAAAGATCATCAGGAAGAACCAAATAATTCTTATAGATGCTAAATAGCTCTCTCAAGGGCACATTTGATCTTTCTCAGCGTAGGTGTGTAAAAAACAATAATGTCTCTCATCTCAAACAATATAGCTGAAATGAACCTTGAGGTTCTGAAACTGATTCTTCCAAATTCTAAGGTAGGCTCAAATGATAGCCTAAAGAGACAACCCAGGCAACAGTGAATGGCCACCGGTCAGATTAATTTGAGTGAGAGATGGTGGGAGTTTGAATGAAGGCTGTATGGCAAGAGGAATAGAGAAAAAGAGCAAGATATTAAACATTTCTGAAACCAAAGCAACAAGACTTAGAGGTAGGACCCCCATTCTGGAGAGAAGGCAAAGTTAACCATAACCTTGAAGTGTCTCATTTGCAAGGCTGGGTAATAATGTGTTCATGAATGATAGATAAGAAATGATTTAAGAGGCTCAGCACCTGTGGCTCAAGTGGCTGGGGTGCCAGCCACATACACCTGAGCTGGCAGGTTCGAATCTAGCTCCAGCCTGCCAAACAATGATGGCTGCAACCAAAAAATAGCCAGGTGCTATGGTGGGCACCTGTGGTCCCAGCTATTTGGGAGGTGGAGACAGAAGAATCGCTTGAGCCCAGGAGTTGGAGGTTGCTGTGAGCTGTGATGCCATGGCACTCTACCCAGGGCGATAGCTTGAGACTCTGTCTCAAAAAAAAAATGATTTAAGAGATCATAAAGAAACATAATTTCTGCTTATAATACAGGGTGTCCATAAAGTTTGTGTACAACTGCACACCCTGTGTTTTCTTTACTTTAGTGTTAAATGTTATGTTAAAAATATAGCCGGGCATTGTGGCAGGTGCCTGTAGTCCCAGCCACTTGGGAGGCTGAGGCAAGAGAATTGCTTAAGCACAGGAGTTTGAGGTTGCTGTAAGCTGTGATGCCACGGCACTCTACCCAGGGCGATAGCTTGAGACTGTCTCAAAAAAAAAAAGTTATCAAAAATAAAAGCACATTTTAACTGATTTTTCCTCAAAGAAGAAATTTACCCTTAACTCCCGTCTAATTTTCATAGAGAGAATCTATTTCTCTCAATATAATACCTTCTGTCCTTCAGATGTAAATGGTTTTAGATGTTAGCATTTTATGCAACCAGAGGATGGGAAGGGACAAATATTGATCCCTCATTTAAATATAACTGACTTTGCTACATGCATTTTCTTTTATTTTCCTCCCCATGTAAATTCCTCAGTTCCAAACTAAATTAATGACTACTGTTACATAAAGTTCTTCCTATTTTTTTTTTTTTTGAGACAGAGTTTCACCTGGTCGCCCTCAGTAGAGTGCTGTTGCATCACAGCTCACAGCAACCTCCAACTCTTGGGCTTAAGCAATTCTCTTGCCTCAGCCTCCCGAGTAGCTGGGACTATAGGCATCCGCCACAATGCCCAGCTATTTTTGTTTCATTTGCCACTGCTGTTTTAGCTGGCTGCAGCCGGGTTTGAACCCACCACCCTCTATGTGGGGCTGGCACCCTACCCACTGAGCCACAGGCACCGCCCCTTCCTATTCTTTATTTCTATCTCATTTGGCACAAGGTTGTCCTATGGTTTTCTCAGTGGCCTTATTTTGAGTGAGGAAATATGTTTAAATACCATAGTGGCTCACACCTGTCATCCTAGTACTCTGGGAGGCTAAGGTGGGAGGATCGCATAAACTCATGAGTTGGAGATCAGCCTGAGCAAGAGCAAGACCCCTGTCCCTACTAAAAATAAAGAAAAAACTAGCCAGATGCTGTAGTGTAGATCTGTAGTCCCAGCTACTCAGGAGGCTGAGGCAGGAGTTATCCTTGAGCTTAAGAGTTTGAGGTTGCTGTGAGCTAGGCTGAAGCCATGGTACTCTAGCCTGGAGAACAGAGTGAGACTGTCACGAATGAATGAATGAAGTAAATAAATAAATATCATAGGATGAATAAAGCTGTCATTTTGCTTTGGAGCAATCCCACATGGTCATGTGTTAACTGTCCTTTAATCGTGATTCAGCTGCACTTGGTGCACTGGAATGCAGTCAAATTTGAAAGCTTTGAGGATGCAGCACTGGAAGAAAATGGTTTGGCCGTAATAGGAGTATTTTTAAAGGTAAAAATTCTCACCAACTTTCAATGGTCTGTTGTACACATTAAATATTATTATTTACTTTAAGAATATTGGGATTGACACCACCTGTAGCTCAGTGGGTAGAGCGTTGGCCACATGTACCAAAGATGGCGGATTTGAACCCAGCCTGGTCCAGCTAAAATCAACAATGACAACTACAACAAAAAAAATAGCCAGGCATTGTGGTGGGTGCCTGTAGTCCTAGCTACTTGGGAGGCTGAAGCAAGAGAATCTCTTAAACCCAAGAGTTTGAGGTTGCTGTGAGCTGTGCTGCCATGGCACTCTACTGAGGGTGACATAGTGAGATTCTGTCTTGGGGGGGGGGGCGTGGGGCGTACTGGGGAGAATATCGGATCAAGGCTGGTAGCAGTGGCTCCTGGAATCCTAGCACTCTGGGAGGCCCAGGCAGGAAGGTCCCTTAAGCTCAGGAGTTCAAGAACAGCCTGAGCAAGAGTGAGACCTCATCTCTACTAAAAATAGAAAATAACTGGCCTAGCATGGTGGTGGGTGCTTGTAGTCCCAGCTACTGGGGAGGCTGAGGCAAAAGGATCTCCTGAGCCCAAGGGATGTTGCTATTAGCTATTATGACATTTTACCCAGGGCAACAGAGTGAGACTGTCTCAACAAAAAAAAAAAAAGAAGAAGAGAATGTTGGAATCAATAGGATCAATACATTGGTGAGACAAATGATGCTTGAGATACAAGATTGTTTAGAATACATTTTATTTCTTTTAATGTTTTTATTAAATCATAACTGTGTACATTCATGCATTTATGGGGTACAGTGTGCTAATTTGATATACAATGTGGAAAGCTTACATCCAACTTGTTAACATAACCATCACCTCACTTATTTGTTGTGGGCAGACATTTATACTATACTCTTAATAGTTTTAAAATGGTATAAAAATGCATAGTCCAACAGAGTAGTCACAAGGCACATGTGGCAATCATGCACTTGAAATGTGGCTACTGAAATTGCAGAACTATTTTTAATTTTATGTAAATTTTAATTAATTTTAATTTCACTTTAAGAACTGATGCTTCGTTGGAGCAGGGGACAACTTTCCCTGCAGGCATGCTGAACTTGTCAGCAAATAGCCTGCTCATTAGCTCTCTGTGTAGTTTAATTCACTGATGTTTAGAAAATTTTAAATTAACACTTCCTTTTAGTTTCAGTTAGTCCTGTGGATTTTTTTTTATGCAATCACCAGGTGGTTAATTTTAATTCATATTCTATTACAGTTTCTACAGTGAGATGTCCATTGTTTATACTATTTTCTCATTATTATTCTTTAGCTAGGCAAACATCATAAAGAGCTACAGAAATTGGTGAATACTCTGCCATCAATTAAGCACAAGGTAATATATTCTTTTCCTAATCACTTGAAATGTATTTTAATCTCAGAGTGGAGACATACCAAGGCACTTGGATCCAGGAAGTGTAATTAGGTGAACTGTTTCAGGTTCTCTTTGAATGTCGCTTAGAAGGGGACTTGCCGTTTATGAGACTGGTGTTAAGAGAGCCCCATGCAGCCAGGTGCAGTGGTACATGCCTGTATTCCTAGCTACTCTAGAGGCCAAGGCGGGAGGATTGCATGAACCCAGGAATTGGAGTCCAGCCTTGGCAACATAGTGAGACCCTCATCTCTTAAAAAAGAAAAGGTCTGAGTCACATTACAGGGGACAGAAGTTGGGCTTTCTGGTTTTGCTGCCATGCTACTGAGGACTTGAGGACTCAGGAACATACTGCTGTCCCCTCCTTTGTTGCCAACACCGGTTCCTTCTCAGTCCTGTGAACACCCTCAGAGCAGCCTTCTTTTCTCCAGCCACCCTCCCATGGGGAGGAAGCAGAGAAAAGTTTTACAGAAACTTGTCCAGCACTAAAGAGCAGTGACCCATATCCTTCTGGATGGATACCTTTGTCCTGAGCCCAAGAGTAATTCTTCACTGTTCAGAATCCCCAAGGGGCTGGTCCCTGGAGGTCCATGTATTCTCCCCTGCACCCCCCCCAC
>CAUYON010158871.1:0-35051 GCA_963573935.1 Arctocebus calabarensis | reverse complement strand
CTTTATATAGTGATCAAGGAAATGCCATGAAGGATATCTGTAACAGTATGATCAAAATATTTCTGAATGTATAAGAATCGTGCCCTGTGATTGCACCAATGTACATAATTATGATTCAATAAAATTATTAAAAAAAAATCAGATAACCAGGCTTGTTAGAATTATGTGTTAATGAGGATTAAGTGGACTTTGAGTGGTCAGTAGTGGAGATAATAGTGGGGAAAGTATTCTCTTATGAATAGAAAACCACAAAAGTTTAGAATATAGATTTTTTTTCATAGTTAGATTCCCAGAGGAAGTAAGGCTATGATGGGCTTCTATAATTGTATGTATTTGTATAATAAAATTCTATGAATTTAGCCTTTATAGAAAGCTATAGTTTTATGGCTATGAGTTGGTACAAAATTGTGAAGAATAGACAATTATGATTAATAATGAATTCTGGTTAATTATATTCTGATTCATTAAGAATTTGTTATTGAAAAAATTCTGACATGGAGTAAGCCCATCTCACCCTTCTTTCAAATTCTTCCCTACACTGGTAACGATTGTTGGGCATTTTGGAAGAATGACCAGTGTGGGAATCATCCAAGAAAATATATATTGATAGCAGCAAAAGCATTGACTTTTCCCAAAGACTTCTTTTTAGGGAACAGATGTATAGTTCTTGGCTTTTAAGAAAATAATGAATTTTTAATGAGTATTTATAGCCTTTAAACTTCAAGGCACTTTTTTTTCTTTAACATGAACTGCACATTCTTTTGAATTGACTCAGGTATGGAATGGTTTTCATTGAGGCCAGGGTAGTGTTTACTGAGATGTGGGACAAGGGACAAATAAGTAGTAGATCTTTATTTTCCTGATCCCTAAAGTGTACAACTCTGTGTGAGTTACTGACCTTCTCAGTGTTTCATTCCGCTCAGAATGGATGTAGTAAAAACTTCCTTGCTGATGATGATAAAAAAATTTTATCTAAATCTACTGTGTGACAAATACTGTGATAAATATTTTGTATGAAATATCTGACTTAAAGTCCACAACAGTCCTGTGAAACAGGTACTTTTATGATATCTCTTTCACAGATAATGAAACTGAGGCCTTCAAATCATACCACTAGTAAGTAGAAGGAACTAGATTTGAATCTAAAACCACCATTTTCTAAATGAAAGCATTCTAAGAATAGACATATACAGAAATACTGGGAATTTCTCTCAAAAGACTCTCATTGAAATCAAAGAAAAGGCAATAAAGGGTGTTTGATTCACCAGATCTCCTTTTTATTAGCAAATTGGAAATGGTGCTTTAGCTTCTTCAAGCTATTTTCTCCCTGAACAAATAAGGCTTATAGGACACATCACAGTTCCTGAATGTTCCATGTTATGTTTGTCAAATAATGTAATGACATTTAGGAGTGAACAGAATGTAGCAGGGGTGTTTCAGCCCCCAAATAATTGAAAGGCTTTTATATTGCTATTGATTTTTTTTTAAGTCAAAACTTCAACCATTCCCTGGCTCTACTATTAATTACAGCATTTTTCTGCAATTGAACCTGAATGCTACTTAGGGTAAGGTCATCCTGCACAGTTTGGATTTGTTTCAGTCTGTTTGAAGCAAAGTTCCCAGTGTCTCAGCTGTAAGTTGAGAATAAATTAGCTATTTTTGGACACTCACAGTGATCGGTGCTATGTCCAGGGGGCTGTCTGTTCACTAGAGGGATTTCCCTCGAGGAAACTACCCAACTACTCTTTAAGTAGGAATTTGACTTCAAGTGTGTCCTAAAATGGTGCTTCTCAATGTTATGTGTATAGTAGTCATTGACAAGGCGGTGAAAGTACAGATTCCACATTTTCTATAGCTTTGGAGTGGTGCCAATACCATCTGTATCCAAGTGGAAGGTACTGATGTACCATTTGATCTTTGGGAGAAGAAAATCCATGGGCACCTTTCTATAATTAGTTGTAGTAAGGTTCATGGGAACATATAAAATTGGTATAATTTATTTTTAGATATCCCCATAAACACACATGCATGCATACATGCACACACCCATTTCTTTCCTTTTGTGCTCTTACTCCCCAAGTCATTAAATGTTAATGCTCTTCTACCCCTGGGTCCTCCAAAAGCATCTCCCTTCTCTTTTCACATGGCCCCAAATCTCTGAGACTTCTGTCTTGTCTCTCTTTCTAACCCAGATCAAAAGTTAACCACCTCCTTTCTCACACTCTCAGTGCTAACCCTCAAGCTAGTTCCAATCTACTCCATTCACAGCCTTTATCTAAAAACAAACAAATCAGAAATATTGGATAGAGAGAGATTTTGGAGCAGAGATTCCTGGGACCCTTGAGATGGTGCCACACAAATACTGGTTACTGTTTGTAGCCACAGGGTTTAGCACTTTCTACTGGCAAAGAGTTCCTTGTACTCATTCCCCCAATCAGGCTTCTGTGCTAACAGACACTTTCTATTTGTTTCATCAATTCTTGGTTGGGATGTGTTTGTAAAGAAAAAGAAAGCTGTGTACTCGTTCCTTCCCCTTGGGATAATATCTTTCAAATCTCTCATTTCTGTGCAGCCTCCCAAGGCCTTTCTGCAGCCAGCAATGTCATATACAAGTTGTAGATAACACCAGAAGGCAGGTTAAATTATTATTTTTCAATATATTCTGAGAGTGGAAAAGCAAAGTCATATATTTTAGTGAACAGATGCAACTATAAAAATGCATTGTTTCCTTACCTGAGAAATTCTAGTGGAGGACTAGGTGACCAGGGCAGTCATTTCGCCTCTTCTCTTGGTAAAGATTCCTACAGATCTAGGGAGTGCAAACATTCCAGGAAATAAACATATTTAACCCTTGTCCATATTTTCAAAACACAGTATGAACACTTAACTAAACTACCTCCTAACTTTAAGAACAAGGAGGACCATGATGCACTCAGTTAGCCCTAGTGCCTTAATGGAAAAGCTTCCCTTCTATTTCTGGTGGTTCTTAATTCATTTACCCCATTCTTCCCTCTATTGGGACAATACAAGATACACATAAGGTAAGAGTTCACACTCTATTCAGAGTTGGGCAAGACCTGGTTTTGGGCAATTACTCCTTGTGCGAGTACTCATGGATGACTTCAGATGCTTTAAGACCTGATTTCCTCGTTTCTATAATGGGAAATTGCTGAGTCGTAGAAATATTATGATATAGACAGACTGGCTTTTCATTAAGCACAGTGGGTGAAGTGTCCATAAAAATATTTTAATTTCCTTGAAAATAAAAATAAAAAATGAGTTTTTGGTTTTGGGTGTTTTTTTTGTTTTTGTTTTTGTTTTTTAAAGACAGAGTCTCACTTTGTTGCCCCTGGTAGAGTGCTGTGACATCATAGCTTATAGCAACCTGAGACTCTCAGGCTCAAGGGATCCTCTTGACTCAGCCTCCCACATAGCTGGAACTACAGGCACCTACTACAAAGCCCGACTGTTCTTAGAGATGAGGTCTCACACTTGCTCCAGCTGGTCTCGAACTCCTGAGCTCAGGCAATCCACCTGAGGCAGAGAAAAAAAAATGAATTTTGAAGTTAAATAACACTTTAATATATTTATACCCAAGTAGTCATAAAATATTATTTTTGTAATGGAGGAAAAGGCCGCAAAGGTGAAATGGCCTCAGACCCACAAAGTTAGTCTGGGATATATGTAATAATTGGGCACAGTGACTGGCACGTGGGCAACATGTTGAGGATTGATAAACATATAGGGCCAGATAATAAATATTTCAGACTTTGTAGGCCAGCTGGTCTCTGTTACAACTACTCAACCCTGTTATTGTAGTGTGAAAGTAGACAATGTGTGAACAAATAGAGCGGCTGTTTTCCAAGAAGTCTTTATTTACAACAACAAGCAGCAGGCTAGATTTGGTTAATAGTTCTTATTTGCTGACTCTTGCCTTAAGACTAACACGCTTGTTATTGACAGTATTGAAAACAATTACAATTTTATTCATTCAATTATTAAATATCCCAAAAGAATACAATCAAGGGTGAAAGATATAAGTTATATACTTTGGGATATTCCAGACAACCAGATGGGATATTCCAACTTTATTAAAATCTCAGTTATTTAGGATTCATCTAATTAGAACAGGCCATTGCACTTTTCCTCACTGTATTAAAGAATGATGTCAAGCATAAGATAACAAAATACTATCATCAGTCACACTTTAATGTTCCCAGAGACCACCTGTATGGAAAAGCAACACACTCATAAATGCAAATGTTCTCTGTTGAGGAGCAATATGGGTATTTATGCAAATGCCTAAACATTTGTGGAACATGATGACATATTTAGGCTTTCCAACTGTCATTGCAATTTCAATTTGCTAATGGATCCTCCGTGTGACTTCTTTAGCAGAAGAGGCAGTTGTTTAAAGAGAAAGGACATCTGATTGTTATGTTGGAAGGACGGGCAAGTCTTCCCAAACAGTAAGTCTTAGTTCAGTTAAGAAAAAAACTCTGAGGACCTAAAGAGGAGGGGTCATATATTAAAGGTATACATTTGTGGACCAGAGATCTATGTTCATGATCTGTTGAATCTTTAGCACTCACCAGCTTTGTCCTAAAGAACAAACAGTTTACCTTGTTGGAAGTACTTGTAAAACAATGTGGACGCTAGAAGTAGGAGAAAGGGGAAAGACCATACCCTTAAGTAGTAAATTTGGACTTAAATCCAAATCCAGTCCACTGGACTTAAATCCAGTCCACTGGACTTAAATCCAGTGTTTGCTACTTGCTCATTCTTTGGTATTAGGCAGGTTATTTTCATTTAAGTCTTAGTTTTTGTCATATTTAAGGGGCAAAACAATATTTATAAGCTATACATGGAAAGTGAGAGCATTACATGAGATTATACGTGGAAAGTCCTCATGCCATTGATTGACATGAAAAAGGTGCTCAGTAAACAGTTATATCATAATTCTTACCAGAAATACAAATAATTACTGCTGGAAAAAACAGAGAAGACACTATGTAAAAAGAACAGAGGCTAAAACTATGAGCTCTAGAATTAGAATCTTCCCCAGATTCAATTCTTACATGTGTTATACTGCACAGGATTCCTTACTTTTTCTGATCTTTGACTTTCCTCATCTGAAAAATGGGTGTAAATGGAAAATACCTCATGATACTGTTAGGAGTATGAAATATGATAATGTATATAAAGGCTGAGATATTTTCTGGCATAGAACAAAAGTTTACATGATAAATGTCTATTTACTGCCTTTTCCTCATTATTGCTTATTGTGAGGCATGGGTTCTTGGAGTCCCCCTAGAAACAAATAGTGGCCTGTAAGAGCATATAAGTCCTCCTAAAAAATCTGTGTAGCTAGAACTTGTGTTGTTGTTTTGAATTTTTTGTGGGTTATTTTGTCCATATACACATTTTTCTGGAGTAAAAGTCCATTGCTTTCATCTACTTCTCAGAGAGATCCATAAATCAAAAGGTTTTATAAATTATATTATTAGACAAACACTCCAGCAGTGAATACTTAGAGTACATCTACAATAGCCTATATTATAATTACTAATGATTAAAATCAACATTATAAAGAAATTGTTCCCTAAAATTAGTATGCCATATACTGAAAGATACATGGCAATATATTTTAGCAAGATTTCCAGATATTGAAGATCTGATTTTCATGTAAAAGAATGAGACGCCTGTAAAAGTATGAATATAAGTACCTTCAAAAATTAATTTAAATGCTACAATTAATTCTTAATGAATTAATAAGAAGTAATGAATTAATATGATTAATAATTGAAAAATCAATTATTTCTTAATGACTCTAGGTAATGATCTTGCCATGGTAAAAAACAAAAACAATATGGTAGTAATATGTATTTACCACTTTCCAGGTGCCTTTCTAATGAGTGACTTATATGTATTGTGCCATTTAGTCCTCAGGACAACCCTTAGGTAATTCATAGTCATTCTTGGTTTCTTGATTGAGATCAATCCGTTCATAGGTTAATGTCACATGACAACTAACCATTGTTTTAATTGAAACTGAGAGCAGCTGCAAAGAAACAGAAGTGATTCCATTAGTTATTACTGGTGATAACTACTTGGTCAGACTTGTGAAGAAAGATGGTATGAGGGCCAGAGCTCCAAAGAACATATTTAGACAAGTGTATGCATGGGCCAAGTAAAGCCAAGGTCTCTAACATTGCTAGTTCTCCTCTCCTAGGTTCAAACTGGTTTAATGAACTCAGAAAATATACTGGTTGTAGAGAGGAGAATAGTTATCAACTTCTACTGGGAAGTTACCTATAAATTACATTCAGTGCTTCTATGCCAGGCTAGGTTGCTGAGGGCCTTGGAAAAAGAAGCTGACTTATACAGTAAACTAGCCTCTTTCTAGATGGGAAAAAGCTTTCTTTAAATTAAAATTTATTTGCTTTTTGAAAATGTGGGAGGAAAGATAAATTTATGTATGAAAATACTTATATATTCAACATTAGCTTGTCAACTCACTTCTGGGATATTATGTGAAGAGAAGAATTTATGATGTAAAACAGAAAAATTATTCCATATGCTATGTGTCTAACTATGAATGATTACTGCATAATTCACGAAGTTGCTGTTATTTTGAGATTTTTTTTCTATCATTTCTTTTGCTCTGAATTTTTCTCAAAAAGATAATTTTGCCAAGTTACAAATTTGTGCCATATCAAAACATTTTCAAAAGTAATCATTATGTGGATTAATTTGAATCAAATTATACTCATCTCTAATAATGATAAATTATTAGAACTTTCTTGTCATAAGCTACAATTTCCTTCTGGAACTTTTGAAGGGATGCTAGATAACTCACTAAAGGAAAAGCTTAGCCACTGAATTATAAAGAGGTAGAGGAGTTAGGTCATCTCTGGGCAGCTCAATCAAAACCCTAACCCATGTTTTTGTTTTTGTTTGTTCTGGGGATGCTAAATTTGAAAGATTCATCTTTTCAAATTTAAACTTCCAATGGAGGAAATTAATTAGGGGACATTTAGCTGGGTGACTTCTTACCCATTGGTAGGGTTGTGGGTACATTATAGTAGACAAACACAGGAAGATCTGTATAAAATGGGAAAGTGAAAATTCTGGAGATGAGAAATTTTAAAGGACATAATTAAAGAGGTATACCATTTTTATGAGGTGGAAAACTCAATATTGTTAAGATGCCATTTCTCCTAAAACTTATCTATACAAATAACACCATCACAATTAGTGCCAAACAGGCTTTAAGGGATGGGGGGAAGCTGACATATTATTTTTTATTTGTATTTTAAAATACAAAGGACTAAGAATAGCCAGACCTATTTTTAAAAAGAAAAATGTTGAAGAATTTACACTACCAAAGTTAGTATAAAGCTACAGAATTAAGACAGGTGTAAGCCTGGGCCAACTAAAGCCAAGGTCTCTAGCAAAAGAACTAGCAAATGGAATGATAGTCAAAAATGTAAAGTCTGGAAGTTGATTCATACATGTGTAATCAATATGTATTCTGTCAAATGATTTTTGCTAAGGGTACTAAGACACTTGGAAAATGAAACCCTTTTCTACAAATGGTGCTGGAGAAAACTTATTTTTAAAGAAAAACTGCACCATCTACTTCCCATTGCACATGAAATTAATTTGAAACGGATCAGAGACTAAAACATAAAAGCTAAAGCTATTAAACTTCTGGAAGAAAACATACGATTTTATCTTCATGGGTTTGAAATAGGTGAACATTTTTAACAATATAAAAAACACTAAACATGAAAGAAAAAATGATTAGACTTTATCAAAATAAAAGTTTTTGCTCATCAAAGACACCATTATGAAATAAAAGGGCTTGCTTTTTCTCAAGAGACTTAGAGAAGAAATTTTTTTTATAAATCAAGAATATATTAAAAAATTCCTATAATCAACAATAAAAGAAAAAAGACAGTAAGAAAAAATGGACAAGAGACTTAAAATACAGCACAGAAGATTTATGAATAGCCAACAAGTACATGAAAGGGTTCTCAACATCACTAGTCACCAGGGATATCCAAATTAAAATACCAATTAGATAGTTTCCACACACCAGAACAGCTAAAATTGAGAGGCTAAGGATACGGAGTGACTGGAACTCTCATGCGTTATAGCTGAGAATGTAAAGTGGTACAACCACATCAGTGGATTATTTGATATTTTCCTTAAAAAATCAAACATATACCGATTTTTGACTAAGCAATTTCACTTCTAAGTAGCTAAGAGAACTAAAAATAACCTATGTCCACAAAAGGGCTTTAAAGAAGGACACATACAAAGCTCTTGTCCATTAGCTGAAAAACATAATAATGAAATATCCATCAATGAAAGAATACATAAATTTTGGTATATTCATACTTACCAGCAAAAAATCAAGAACTACTGAGATATACACAGTTATAGATTTTTTTTTTAAATGCTATGTTGAGTGAAAAAAACTAGACATGAAATACTGTATACATTGTGATCTCATATATATGATTTTCAAGGACAGGTAACACTAATAATCTATGTGATACAAATCAAACCAGTGTTTGCCTGTGGAATTGGTACTTCATGAAAAGGAATACTAGAGTTTAGGGATTAATAGTATTAACTGAGTTGGTTGTTTTACAATTGTGTATGTTTATCAAAATATATTATAAATTTATAATCTGTTCATTTCACTGTATGTAAATTTGCCTGCCATAAAAAGGAAAAGAAGTCCTGTGATTGATTGAAAGTCATGTAATATCATTGAGGTATACGAATACCATAGAATACTATTCATCCATAAAAAGATGGAGACTCTACATCTTTTATGTTTACCTGGATGGAATTGAAACACATTCTTCTTAGTAAAGTATCTCAGGAATGGAAAAACTATACATATACAATTTACTCAATACTAATATAAAACCAATATATAAACAATTATATGCTCATACAAATGATAAAACAAAAATATAGTCTAGCAAGAGGCTAGGGTGAGGATGGAGAGAGGAGGGGGAAGGGCGATTGAAGGGAGGAGGAGGGCATTTGGTGGGATCTCACCAATGTGCACAATTGAGGGTGTTCAGCACGCCCCCTGGGTAAGGGCCTCTTCTGCAACTTGAATTTTACCTTGGAAGTGAGAACAGTGTAACCCCAAAATTTGTACCGTTATATTAATTTGAAATTTTAAAAAGTCATCTAACATCAGATACTGCATTTATCCAATGACTACATTGGATAATTCCAGCTAAAAGTTTTTAACTGTTAAGCTCTTCAAATTTCACTGAAGAGTCAAGTGATTGTTTCTACCAGTTGCCTTCTTTTTTAGCAACTTTGCAATACTTAGCACTTTTGCTTATTGATGTACATACAGTAGGACTCCCTTACTCTCAGGAGACATGTTCCCAGATCCCCCACAGTGGACGTGCTTGAAACCACTGATAGTGCTGAACCCTAGAAATATGTCTCAACTTATGAGGGGAGCACATCTCTGTCAGTCCATCATAAGTTGAAAATTCATTTAATACACCTAACCTGCTGAACATCATAACTTAGCCTAGCCTACCTTAAATGTGCTCAGAACACTTACACTACAATTGGGCAAAATCATTTAAAGTAAAATAAATACTTTATTTTATAATAAAGTATTGAATATCTAATGTAGTTCTTTGAATACTGTATTAAAAGTGAACAATGATCCTATGGGTACTGAAAGTGTGGTTTCTACTGAATACATATTGCTCTGGACAATCTGTATTTACTGTTTTTTTAAAAATCTATTAATCAAGACAGTTACTGATTATGTGACCAATAGCCAGGTAGCCAGTTGTGGAGGCTGGACAAAGGGTTGATTCACAACCAGGTAGGGATGGAGGGGGATATAGTGAGATTTCATCATGCTGCCCAGAATGGTGTACAATTCAAAACTTGATCAAATATTTACTTCTGAAATTCTTGGTTTAATATTTTTCTACTGCAGTTGACCATGGGCAATGAAATTTCAGAAACCAAAACTGCAGACAAGGTGGGGTGATACATGAGCTTGTTATGTTTTAAATTTGTTTTCTGTCTCTGCAAAGAGATTGTAAGCTCTTTCAGAGTAACTATATTGATGGTTCTCTAACATATGTAAGAATTATCCAAGGAGCTTATTAAAATACAGAATTTCAGTTCTGTAGATACAGTGATTCATTAGATTTGGCACTGATTTGGGGAATCTGCATTTTTAAATACCATTACAGGTGATTATCCACTGACCACCTTTTGGGAAACAATAATCTATGTCCTGTGTGAATCATTACTGTTATATCCTCAAGGCTTGAGTGTTGCATGTCAAGAAATAAGCTGTTCAATAAATAAACCTCACATGCCAGTTTTCAACTGTGGCTAGCTCTTTCTTTGTGGCAATATTAGACATTTCAGAAAGCATTCTAGGAAGGGACCCTAAATTACAAGATAACTTTTTCCAACCTCTTTATTTTATAGAGGTAGAAATTAAGACCCAGAGAACAGCAAGACTTTCCCAAAATCCTCTGGCTAAGAAAGAGCTGGAATATGACCTGGAACTCCAGTTTTCTGACTCTCAGTCTAATCTAGTCTCTCTATTAACTCACAAAGCATCAAGATGGGAAAGTTTGGCAGTTCTTCAGTGGGTGTGCATTTTGTCTCCCGAGAGATAGTTAGCATACTGCCTTCATTTTTGGTCATCGCTCTGTGGGAGGGTGGGCAGAGCTGCCAGGTAGTGAGTGGGTACCACACGTGCTGATATACACCCTACAGGGCGCAGGACAATCCCCACAGCAGTGAACTGTTAACCCTCAAATGTCAGCGATACAAGATGTAGAAACCGTGGAATAGCCCTGGGGAATTTAATGGGCCCAAATGCACTTCACAGTGATTCAGTCTGTGCACACAGTATGTGTGAGGGTCTCCTCCAGACTCTGAAGGCCATGCTATCTGCTTCTGCACACTCTCCCTGGTTCCGAACGTAGGCCTGGAGGCCAACATTCCTCTCCTGCACGCAGCTCGAGCTGACTCCTTAGTGCGTCTGCAGCAGCCTGTCTCATTTCCTTGCAAAGTGTCTGCCAGCAGCAGGGCAGGGAGCCCTGAACGTGGGCCACTCCAGCCTTGCCGACAGCTCTCTTCAGTGAGGTGGGAGATGCTCCAGCTGGTCGCGGAAAGAGGCAGCCAGCTGGGTTTGAAAGGAAAACAGATTTAATTTTGGTCCCCATTGAAGCAGAATTCAGTCTAGAGATGTGCCCTCTCTAATTTGGGATTCTTAAAATGGTAATTAGGGTAACAGGTAGAACGGGAACCTTATAACTCAGAATATAAAAAGGGATAGATGTTCGTTTGTGTGCCCAGAATTTATTTGACCTATTTTTGCTGTGTAATTAGGATAGGATTAACTTGCTGTATGTGCAGTAGGTGTGAGTGGTTCAGCAATTTCTAGCTATGTGACCTTGGGAATTTAATAAAATGCTATAAGCCCTTAGTCTTCAGATTACAGAATGCTGATATAATACCAATACCACAGGACTGTTGTAAAGAGTACATGAACTAATGCATGCAGAAAGAGTTTAGTGTAGTGACTGGTTTGCAAAAAGCACTAAATAAACAATTGCCAAGAGCTATTGTTCTGTTTCACCATTAACTTGGAAAATATATCAGCCTCCAACACATTCTCACTATATATTAATCCCCCCTCTTCACTTTTTTATTAATGATATGTTGGCAAAGCTCTCTCTACCTTACATACTGTAAGTCCCTCTTCAAGGTACTCATTCATTTTTTTTTTTTTTTTTTATTGTTTGGGATTCATTGATGGTACAAACAATTAGGTTAGACTGATTGCATTGTTAGATAAAGTCCCTCTTATAATTGTGTCCCACCCCCAAAAGGTGTGCTATACACCGTGACCTCCCATTCCCCTCTTTTCCCCTCTTCTTGATCCCTCATTTCCCTACTCCCCACCATGTATTAGGTTGTCTACTGCCTTCATATTAGAATTGAGCACATTGGATTCCTGCTTCTCCATTCTTACTAGTGATGCTTTACTAACAAGAATAGAGTCTACTTCAATCCAGGTTAATATAAAGGATGTAAATTCTCCATCTTTTTAAATGGCTAAATATAATTCCATGGTATACATATACTAAGCTTGTTAATCCATTCCTGAGTTGGTGGCGTTTAGGTTGTTTCCACATTTTGGTGATTGTAAATTGAGCTGTGATAAATAGTCTAGTGCAAATGTCCTTATGATAAAATGATTTTTTTTCCTTCTGGGTAGATGCTCCATAATGTGATTATAGGATCAAATGGGAGGTCTAATTTGAGTTCTTTGAGAATTCTCCATACTTCCTTCCAAAAAGGTTGTATTAGTTTGTAGTCCCACCAGCAATGTAAAAGTGTTCCCTTTCTCCACATCCACACCAGCATCTGCAGCTTTGAGTCTTTGTTTGTTTGTTTTTGATTTTTTTTATTAAATCATAAACACACAGATCATGTATACATTAATGCATTTATGGGGTACAATGTGCTGATTTCATATAGAATCAATAATGCTTACATCGCACTGGTTAATATATACCTCATCTTGTTTACTTATTATGTTAAGACATTTATACTCTATATTTAATAGATCTGACATGTATCCTTGCAATATGCACCATAGGTGTGATCCCACCATTTGCCCTCCCTCCATCTGACCTCCCCCCTCACCTCCCATCCCCCCTCCTCCCTCCTTCATCCTGGGTTATAGTTGTGATCTATTCTTCATATGAAAGTGTGAGTGATTGTAATTTGGTTTCATAATAGTACTGAGTACATTGGATTTTTTTCTTCCATTCTTGAGATACTTTACTAAGTAGGATATGTTCCAGCTACATCCATGTAAATGTAAAAGAGGTAAAGTCTCCATCTTCTATAAGGCTGAGTAATATCCCATGGTATATATATATCACAATTTATTAATCCATTCATGGGTCAATGGACACTGGACTTCTTCTATGACTTGGCCATTATGAATTGAGCTGCAATGAACAATCTGGTGCAAATAACTTTGTTGCCAAGTGATTTGTGGTCTTTTGTATATGCACCTAGTAGAGGAATTGCAGAATCAAATGGCAGGTCTACATTTAGATCCTTGAGTGTTCTCCAAATTTCTTTCCAAAAGGAACGTACTAGCTTGCATTCCTGAAAACCCTTTAATTTTATAGCATGCAATTCTAAATGACATGCACTTTTGGCAAGCAATAGATTTCTCATTTTTTATTTTATCCTTATGGTACTGTCAATGGGGACATTGAGATCATTCTGATTGGGTTCAGCGGTAGGTTCCAGAGCTTCAGAGATCCAACCCCATTCCTTGTGGGAAGGAAGGGAGCGTGATGGGGTAGCGGGTTATGCAGAAGGAATAGGAGCCTCTCCTGGCAGGAGCCCATATGTTATAGGGGCTGTCATCCTAGGGGCCTCCTTATTCCTTCAGCAATGCCAACATTCTTTCATAAAGGCTTATGAGGTCTAAAACTACATGTGTTGGCAGCATAAATGTCTAAATGGTAACTGCAGTGGGCCACAAGTTTCCACATGTGGCATCTGTGGACTATGGAAGAGTCGAACATGTGCCAAGTGTAGGAGCACGTCATTCATGCTTCCATTTGGTTGGAAATTCTTCATAAGGTCTGATTTTTAGGTGTGATTTTATAGGGTAAAGTCTTAATACCAAGTTACATAAATAGTTGAAGTGAGCTGTTATCGTTATTACGACATGTTGATTTATACTTACCATCCTGGCTCCCAAGAGTCCACTTAGTTACACATCAACAGCAAGCAGTTACCTAGATCTCTTGCCTTCAGTTTCATGTGGTCTTGCTAACTTTTTGGCTAAAATTCTCAGGTCACCATACTCTAGGCTTAGGCAGCATCCTTGAGAGGCCAGGACTGCGAAATAGCTCCTCATATATGTACTTCTTTTATACTTATTTCGTCCCCACTTCTTCCTGAGAGATGACAGTTCTCTCTCATTCTTTCAACCAAGGTAAAAGCCTAGGTCAAGTTGGGGCACTCTATCTCAATGGTGTTGGCTTCTTCCCTTCATAATAATAGTGATAAGTTCATCCTAAAGGCCTCTGAGGGGTTTGCCTTTATTAACTCACACCATCTTCATCATGATCTCTCTCAGGATAGTGAGCCAAGCCTGGCTGCTACCTTTGGGCTAGGAATAGGCATCACCTTTTGAAATAGTTAAAAAAAAAATCAAAAGATGAATAATATCTGTGACATATGAAAATGACACAAAACTCAAATTTCAGTGTGTTATTGGAACACAGCCATACACATTTGTTTACATATGTGGTGGTTGCTTCCATAATACAGCAGCTGAGTGGAGTAGTTGGAACAGAGACCTTGAGAGTCCCCAAATTGAAAATACTTATTTTCTTGCCCTTTGCAGACAAAATGTGTTGACCTCTATCTGTGTAATTGGTTCCATTATTATCTCCATTTTAAACATGAGGAAATGGAGGCTGAGAGTTTTCAGGCTGCCTATAGCAACTTTTCAGATGGTGAATTTGATATGAGAAGTATTGGATCCCAAAGTCTCTTTTCAAGCTTCTCCTGAACAGGCACACACTAGCAGAGTGTTCAGAGACCAAGTATTTATGAAGCAACTGCTCAGCATCTCACAATCCTGCATGTGTGTGGGCACACCTGTGTGTGGTAAAATTCCAGGTGAGAACCATTAATATGCCGGGAGGAGGATGAATTAAACATGATTTTAAAAATCCATCTCTGCTTTGAAAGCTGAGACAGCAGTGGCTATCATTTCAGTGACCATGATGGAGAAATCATCACTGCTGATGACGCCGATAGTCACAGTTGTTGTTAAATGATAATAATCATTTCCAAGTAGAAGACAGCAGTTGTTAACAGCCTACACTCTTGGTGGATGGCTTATTTAGGCATATCCCAAGAGTCATAGTTGGAGAATGAGTGAGCAATCCTCTGCCCTTTTGATGCTCAAGTGTCATTTTGCATGTATGCAGAAATAGTTTGTGCTTTTCAGCACTTTCGTTACTGAGTGCAGCTCAGATGAATCCATTAGCATCACTGTGCATGGCTTGTGCACAACAGGGATGTGGGGGTTCCCTCCTAAGTCCCCTCTCTTAAGCCTCAGTAAAGAAACATGGGAGGTGGAATGTTCATTTGCTTAGAAAGAAATTGGTTGTATAGAAAAGGCTGCCAGCCTCTAATGCCCAGATAGGGCCTTATGGAAAATAAGCTGCACATTTGCAGGTGGTAGAGGTCCTATCTGCAACAGTAAACCCTTTGCAATATTTTTCCAGAGTCCAAAAATCTGCTAAATTGATTACACTTGGTTTTTCTTTGTTTTTTTTTTTTTTTAGATTTATTTTGTTTGTTTAGTTTTGTTTTTCAAGAGTCCCAGAGAAGGAACTATACAGAGAGACACATTCTAGATACAGGATTGCCATACAACCTGCTGGAGCCACAGACTCTATGCTTGAACTATTCTTTAAAGGGGATTGGGGAGATTTTTCCCAGCTATAAGAAATATTATTTATACATTACATGTACTATCCTGATGTTAGGCTTTTTATTTTCCTATGGTTCTTATAATGACAAGTGAAAGACTTCTATATTTTAAGAAAAGCCACCCTGGGATCTGCTGATGTAAGAGGGGGCTGGGCCACTGGGCTGCCCCAAGGAGACACTTGGTCTCCCAACCCTGGTCTGGCAGGTATGTGTTGGCTGTGAAAGGAGCCCTTCTGTTCTCAGAGCAATTGCATGCTCCTGGCATTTTAAAATGGGTTTTACACTTTTTTCTTCTCTGCTACTCAGTGGTATCCTCTGTTTTCAGCATTTATATGGCTGAATAAATGTTTTTCAGCTCTTGAGCTGAGTTCAATTCAGTCTTTCCCTCCTTCTGATTTACACCTCCTCCTTTCCTTCTCATCTTCTGGCAGGAGCATTTATCCTAACAAAACAAAACCTCCCATTTAGATAACGCCCCATGCGCATGTGCCAAGAGCCCATTTGATCCACCCAAGCACCCCTGGAAGGGAGATGCAGAAGCTGGCACTATCCCCTCTCCAGAGCAGGTGATGGAAAAGTTAGGTTACTTGCACAAGATCACTGTTGGAAGTCCCCCTCAAAACTCATTTCCTGGGGAGCCCAGGGTTGTCTCCATCCTGTGTGCTCTAGTCATTGCTGAAGCTGAAGACCACAGCAGAGAGGGACGTGACCTCTTTTCCCATGAGTGTCCATGCTGCCCAGCCTAAGGAAGATGCACAGGGGCTGTTCATGATGCTGCTGCTGGGATAGGGCCCCAGTTAGAGTTGTGGATTTTAATAGTCCACAGATAGCTCCTTTGTGAGGAAGGAGTCGACACCAAATGTGTTGCATGGATAGACTTCCATTCCCTTCTTCTCTGTAGCTTAAGACAAAGACAACAAAGAAACTGGATTGGGCAGAGGCACTTGGCAGCTTGGCGAAGGGGGTATAGTTGTCTCTGTACAAGCAGATTCAGGACCTTGGACATGTCCCAGGGAGCATGACAGGGGCTGGGCTGAACCTAGGAAGGCTCCTTTTTTTAGCAGTTGCATAGCTGGTGTGCATATGGGTACCACCACGCTGAGGCTTAAAGATCATCCACCCATCTACTTAGTTAGTGACTTAAAATTATAAATGGTTGTGTTTGGTTTTGTAGGAGGTAGTAGAAGTAATTGTTCTTACCCTCATGGATTTGATTAGAGAAGGGATGAGAAGGAAGAGGGGGGGAGGGGGTCTTTTCTCACCTCTTAAATCTCTCTGCTTTATTCTTTTCTATAGCATGTACCTTCTAATGTCCTGTATGTTTCACTTACTTATTTTGGTTTTATACCTGTTTCCTTCACAAGAATGTGTCTTCCCTGTTCACAGCCGCTGTTATTTGCACATTTTAAATTATGCCTGGTGCCTATTAAGGTGCTCACTAGATATTTGTTGATTGAATTTATTAATCCTCCCCTTAGAAGTAGCTACTGTAGCTGACTCCAGAGTCCCCGAATTTGTTCCAGATGTTGAAGGGGAAGAACAGAAGCTGAGTTACACACCTAGAGGCTTTCAAAATGTAAATCCTAGGAATTTCTATCATGGTACACAGACTGTGGACTTTCTAGATAACTGTTTTTATTCTGCCGGAGGGACCAAGGGATGAATGTATGGCAGGACTGACATTTGCTTCAAAAATTGGAGTTTATTATTCATTAATTCATTCAGCTAGACAGACAGAGAATCAATCTTATATCAACAATTAGCTGAGCAAGACAGACACGTTCATACCTTTATGAATTTTATCATCCATAACTATAGTAGATTAACAGTTGGGGGGGGAAATTATTTATCTTTTCACCTTGCTCTAACCCTGTGAAGAAGCATTCCTTAGCTTTCCCACTTTTTTAGTAATGTAATTTTGCGTCTAGAACCTTAAGTGAGTTCTTCAGGCAGAAGGCACCTGCCATAGTGGCCTCCCCATGCCTGGGTGATGAGATTGAGTGAGCTCCTTACAACCCTGGTCCCTGGGGTTACTCCTGGATCACTGTGCCAGAAGGGAGTGTTCCTTTTAACTTATAGAAAATCTTTGCCCCTTTTATTGGTGGCATGGGCCAATGACACTGGGTAGGTATGAGAGAAAAATGCCATAGAGGGTATGATGGCAGAAAAACGTAGGTTCAAAGAAGGCTCCTTCTGTTTTTCCTGCAGCCAGCTCTTGTTCCATCTTCAATGGGCTTATTCGTGAGCGTATCACCTCATCTTGTAATAATTTCTCCTGCGATCACACCCAGAAAATGGAAGGAGATATCATGAACTTAGTGGTGGTTTCTGTGCAACTTTGCTGGCACCCATGAAAAGGATTAAGAGTTTGAGTCTGATATAAACTCAGAGTGGATCAACACTGAGTGGAGGCTGTTGGAAGGGGACAACGGCTATGTCCAGAATGAGGCTAGTGGCCCCAGGACTCAGGCTTGAGAAAGCACAGGGCAGACAGGAGTGCACTCAGGGTGGAGGTGCAGGGGGGAGGGCTCTCAAAACTCTTTCGAAAGAGAAGGCATTAAAGGAACTGGGGATGCTTATTTTTGAGAAGACTCAGAAGGACCAGGAGTCAGATGACAGAAGAGCAGTCCATGTTGGAAGACACTAAACCTTTCTGGAACTTGGAGTGAGGATGTTTGGGTGGACAAACTTCCTACCTGCAGAAGTATTCAAAGAGGTCTACCTGGGGACTGTCCTGAGCCTTACTACCTGATCCCTTAGGACAAAGGCGAGTCTGCTTCGTGTATGATGAGCTCAGACACCGATTGAAACCATGTTAGGGAATGGTAAGCTGACAGGCCACCCAGATAGCAGAGAAGGGACAGATTTAGTTTGGCGTCGTCTTCTGGGATTCTCCTTTCCCTGTTCACCTCCAGTCAACTGGCTTTATTTTTCTGCTCCCTTTAAAACATGCTCCCATACTTACTGATCCGATAATTCAACTTCTGAGAGTCTGTATCATAGAATTAAAAATACATGCACTTAGCCACCTGTGCACAAGGATGTATGTGTTCGTATTTGTGTGTGTATCAGTTATAGAATTGTTTGAATTACAAAAATGTGGAAGCAACCTGAATGACAACTAAACGGGAAAAATTGAGTAAATTCTGGCATTTCCATAAGGTGAACTATTATGTAGTTATTAGAGACAATGAGTTAGATCCGTCTGCTGTTCTAGAGGGATGGGGGAGACAAGGAGAAAAACAAGTGAGAAAAACAAGACAGATGTGTGTGGAGTGATGTCATTTTGCTAGAATAGATTAAAAATCCCTCCACATATAATCATGTTGGCATATATTTGTGTGAAGATTGTAAAAGGGATGGAAGAGTGTAGTGATGTTTTTAATATGGATTGGAGGGTTTGGGGGTGGACTGGAGTAGAAGCCCGAGAGACAGATGGGGCAGGAACAGAGACAAAGTGAAGGAGAGAGAAAGGGCATGGTTCATCTGTCTGTCTGTCTGTCTGTGTATCTATCTTCCATCCATCATCTGTCTATCTCTATATTTATGTAACGATAGATCATCTACCTATCTACCCATGCCTCTATGTATCTATCTATCTATCTATCTGTCAGCTATCTTTATAGTTTGTGCTTATACACGCTTTAATTTAGAGGACTTTAATAAAAGATAAAGAAAGAAAAAAGAAAATTCCTTCTGTTTTACATGTTAATTCTATTGGTGGTGTTGTTACTGTCTTATAAGAACTGTTTCAACCTTCCTATTAATGATTATTCAGAGGTTTAATAATAAAATACAAAGACACTAGGTTTAATAGCTTTGAGGTAGGGATTTAAACAAAAAGAAATTTGGGGAATGTTTAAAGATAAAATATTTTGATATACCTGATTTTCTAGATATCATGAAAGACGAACGACTTGATCATTTGTGTCTTTCTAAGCAGGATTTTCTTTTTTTGCTATATTGAAGGTATCCATTTTCTCCTAGTGCTTTAGAAAAAAAATGATCCTTTCTTAAAAGCAGAGAACACAGGGTCAAATTAGGAGTATCCTACTGAGTTAAGAAATTCCCTAGTTCCTGATAGAAGGTGTGTGTGAATGGAAGGTGTGTGTGTGTGAGAAGGTGTGTGTGAATGGAAGGTGTGTGTGTGTGTGAGATCAGGTTTTTTCTGTTGAGATTGTCAGCAAGATGTTGCCATTTTTTTTTTGTATATGTGCTTTGGATGCTTTCTATCAAATTATTTTAAGTAATTGTTTTCCATATCAAATTATCCTTATCATACATTCATGTTGAGTGCTGATGGTTCTTTCTGTATAAAGAATTTATCTACATCTAGAATAACCCGGGCAGTGTAGAGTTGGATGGCAATTTATCTTTGCTTACCTTAAAAGAGGAGTTTGGGGGAGAATACGATGCTATTTCATAGTCAGATGTGGATGTAGACTCAGAGCTGATACAAAAGCAAATGAGTGGGTGTGTCAGCTCCATGGAAGTAGGAATACTGAACATCCTGTTTCCTTGATATTAAGGTGTTCATTTATATGTTAATTAAAATCTGAATGTATCTTACTACATTTATTAGGGTAATATTACAAGTCAATAGTGGTTTTATAATTGAAGGTGTTGGAAGAATCCTGTAGAATCCCATTGGCTGGTCACTGAGTTCTGGATGTTGAGAATCATGAACCTCAACCAGAACTGCAGTCTCCATAATGCTACCTTGATTCAGACAAGCCAGGAAGCTGTAAAAATGTTTATTTTCATGCAGGTGACTTGCAGATAGATAATCCTAAAAACATACAAAGTGGGATCTGTGCCTGACAGACTTCATTTTTTAAATCTCAATTTTATTTTGGAGGCACCATGATTTGGAGAAAACTAGTTATGTACAGAGACTTTTTTTCTACCTCACAGGTTAAAATATCTTTCATGAGCCCCCAGAAGCTGAAGGATGCTGATGGGCAATTTGTCTGTCACAAGGGGGTGGGAAGAATCAGAAAAGAAAACGTTCTTTAGATGTGTGACTTGGAGAGAATGAAGGAATGAGGGCAAGCCGAGATGTGAAAAGCTGTACTGCTGGGCTAGGTTGCTTGCATTTCTCATTTGCTCTGGATGTCCCGTCAAGCATTTCCTTTGAGTTTTGTTGTTGCTGTCACTTTGTTTTCCTGGGCATCGTAGCTGCTTCTTTCAGGAAAAAAAAATCAGCCTCTCCCTGGCCCCCACATCCTTGGCCAACCCATAAGGCTTCCCCGCTGCTTTTCCTGTATGTGTTTGAGTCCATGGTCTTTGCGGCTTTTCTCATGCCTTTTCTTTATGATGTTTCAGCTCATCCACCATACACCATGTGCTTTAGAGTGAAATTCTACCCACACGAACCCCTGAAGATTAAAGAAGAGCTCACAAGGTATTTTCCGTTTGTTTGTATGTTTAACGTGCCTCTTTGATCAGCCAGGGTCCCCGAATCTAGAGCAGAACATCTGAGCAGCCCAGGCACTGAACTCAGCATTTGGACTGCTGAGGACTGCTTCTCTCACACTTAATTGCCTTGGGATTTTTTTCAAACAATTGTCATTGGGAGTATAATTAACTATGCAAAAAAGCAGGGGTGATGAGGGGGAGCTGCTCTCTGAAAATATCTAACAGTGAGCTGCTAAAAATAAATAGACGATGGCTGTCTTCAGGACATGGGCAAATTCATAGCTAGCACAGCCCTGAGTCCATCCTTAGTGAGGTTTTGCGGGAGCTGTGGGGATGGGGGGGGAGAGAAAGAGAGAGAGAGGAGGAAGGATAACATAATGGACATCATATGTGGTGGTTGGAATTTTGCAAACTCGTCTGCTTTTTCCTTTTTATCAAGGTAAAATTCCCAGGCATAAATTAATTTAGCAATTTTAAATTGTATAGTTCAGTAACATTCACAATATTGGAGAGCCGTTACTACTATCTAGTTCCAGAACATTTTCATCACTCCCCAAAGAAATCCTGTACCCATTACAGCACTCCCCATTCTCCCCTGCCCCAGGCCCTGGCAGCCACAAATCTAATTTCTTTTTCCATGTATTTTTGTATTTTAGACATTTTATGCAAATGGAACCATAGAATAGGTAGCCTTGGCCTGAGGTTGGCTTGAAAACTTTATTTATTTGATAATTTCTTCTTCATTCTTCCTCACTTGTTGTTTTACATCCAGGGGTGAGTTAATCCGGACTGAATTAGCTGTGAGAGAGATGGGGGGAGAGATAGAAAGAGACAGAGAGCTAGAGATAGATATTGATTGATTTTCCTACCTTCAGGGTGTTAATAGTATAATTGGGAAGATCAAATCAAATACCAATGCCCCTGTCAAATGTATTTTGTTGTTTGTTTTCTTTATAATCTTGTCCGGAGGATAAAAATTGAATATGTGTCACAATACATGTTAAGGTCAATAATCTGATGTCAAGAAAAGTCCCATTTGAGAATAAAATAATAAAAATATTTTTTTAGCTCCTCTCAGTTAAATATGTTAGTTCAACTGAATAGTTCAAGTATGAACAGTGGGATATCACAAACATACCTGATGTTTCCAAAGGAAAATTAAGATGCTCCATTGCCTTTGCATAGGTAGAAATGGATTTTTCTTGGTCAACATAGTCCTCAGGATTCTAAACTAATTTAGTAACTGTGGAATACCCAGGTATTTATGGTTTACATTTTCTAATGTGTATCAAAAGATTCTCATTTTGAAGGCTTTTAGCTTTTCTTGTATGATAAGTTATCTTATTGTAAGACTAATCTAAAACTTGAGAAGAATTTACTACATGTGAATTTACAATTATATTCATGGCTAAGCCTAGGAGTAAAGAAAAGTTAAGAGAAAGGCAGAAACAAAGGACAAAATAACAAAAATACCTATAAAAAAAGGTATTGGAAAGTCATTTTCCACCGTTCCTTTTCCTCTCCATTTAAGCAATCATCTTATAATTCGTTAGATTCTGGGGCTTATGCAAATGCATACAACTGAATGTAAGCAAAAGTACGTTGATTTTACTTATTTATTTACTTTGAGTAAGGAACATCTTTAGATACACATTAGAAAAGCAAAGTCATTAATGTCAGCACAATAATTTATGCCCCAGATCCTCTTATGTTTTTGTTGCTTAATCTTTTCATGCAGGAGTGATATTAAAGAAAGATACATTTTATTTTTGGTGGCTGTTGTATTAAAAAATGGGCATCCTGAACCTGCAGCCATTTGTAAGGCTCAGTGGATTATGTTGAATCTACAGTAATCCTTGATTATCTCCAGAGATTTGATGTGAAAGCAGCTTTTCTTTTCTCAGGGAGCTTTCAGCAAACTGATTTCTGAGTTATGGGATTAGAATCCAAACCTCTCATTCATCAGTAAATTGTTACTTGAAACTATTTTTTAC
The DNA here is from genome assembly GCA_963573935.1 of Arctocebus calabarensis. Classification (NCBI taxonomy): domain Eukaryota; kingdom Metazoa; phylum Chordata; class Mammalia; order Primates; family Lorisidae; genus Arctocebus; species Arctocebus calabarensis. The sequence goes on along the minus strand of CAUYON010158871.1, from coordinate 12,066 downwards.
TACCAAATTCATCAAGAAGTGGAAGCAAATGCTAGTATGTTCAACGCATATAGTCAACACACGAAAAAGAAATCTCATGGTATTTGGCCTGGTTGTTGACAGTCCTTTAAAAAGGCAAATATTTGATCATGTCAAGTACTCTTGACCTTTGGTATTCTGACTGGTTTAGGGCCAAGGTCCTCAAGGTGGTCCGTGAACCAGCACCAGCATTATGTGGGAACTGTTATAAATGCAGACTCTTGGTGCCTGCGCAGGACCTACTGAATCAGACACTCTGGAGATGGGACCCTGAAGGGGTTTGGAGTCACTAGAAGAGGGTGTCTTGGCACGAGGAATGAAGAGGCCTGACACGGAGTCTGTGTCGGAGGTTGGAGGAACTCTGAGTAGAGCTCTCCTGAGTAAATCTCGGGTCTGTATTTATTATCACAAAGCAGGAAAAAGTAGTTGAAAGTTACTTATAAGACATCAACAATAAAAAAGGAGGAATATGGAGAGTGTCAGACAGAATGTCTCCAATTTGTTTTGCAAAATCTCAGACCTTAAGCAAGACCCCTCTGCCTCTAGCATCAAGAGACCCTTGGAATCTAGAGAGTCTTTACCATAACCATTACACCCGGTATAGCTGCACCTCACATATGCATCTCCCTGGGAGGCCAGTTTCTGATCTCCTGCATGTACACAACTCCATGCCATGCTCATGATTCTCCAGGTCTCTCACGCAGGAAGTGAGTCGCATGCTAAAGATCAGGGCTCAGTTGCCTCTACAGGGCCCAGCAATCTGTATTTTCATAAGCCCTCCAGATAATTCTATAGCATGTGAAAACATGAAAACCACTATGGTAAGACAATTCAGACTTCTACAAATATTAGTTTCTTTTGGCAGATATTAAAATGTACAATTCAGATTCTGATTCAGATTCTGATTTCAGTATGTTCACAGAGTTGTGCCACCACCCACCATGATCTAATTACAAAACATTTTTATTACCCTAATAGGAAACTGCGTACCCAAGCAGTCGTCCTCTGTCTTCCCCTCCCCCTACTTCCTGGCAACCACTAACCCTGTTTTCTATCATTATAGATTTGTTTGTTCTGGACATTTCATATGAATGGAATCCTGTGTGGCCTATTAGGTCTGGCTTCTTTCACTTAGCATAATTTTTTCAAGGTTCATCCCTATTGCAGCACTTTCAGTACTTTATCCCTTTTTATGTTTGAATAATATTCCATCGTATGGATGTACCAACATTTCTACTATCTATTCATCAATTGGTGGACATTTGGGTTATTTTCACTTTTCAGCTTAATGAATAATAATCCTATTTTGAATATTCATATACGAGTTTTGGTGAGGACCCAGATTCTGCTTCAGCTGGGTCTGGGGTAGGATCCAAAGCCCCACAGCACTGGTATTTGTTAAAAGCTCCCACACATGATTATAATATACAGTTAGTGTTGTGAACTACTGTTTTAGAACCTTATTAAGCAAATTGTAGTCTGTGGACCTATGGCACAGTGTCATGTGGGAGCTTGTTAGAAATATGCTATCTCGTGCCCACTCCAGACCTTCTGAATTTATATTTTGACAAGATCTCCAGGTATTTAATTTGTGCATTAGAGTGTAGAAGCACTAGTTTAGGGCAGTAGTCTTGTTCTTACCTACCCAGTGTAATATGGTTTCTTTGACAAAATGCACCAAACTCTGAATATCAAATTTCTCTGGGCTGCCTTTATCGCATGAATACAATTTCATACTAAGTTGGGTACAGAGTGTCATGTGAGCCTCGGCCATGTCCCAAGTGCCCAGCACAGTGCCCATCATGAAACAGACGTGAGATAAAGATTCAGTGAATGAAAACATCTGTGAGCCACTGAACCCTTCAGTGCATCCAGTGTGCTTTCAGTGAACCACAGCCCAGACATAGTGCTTCTGTGACCTTAAGATATTAATCACCATCTCTAATTCTCCATGTCTTTGCCTTTAAAATGGGGACTATACACATAACTCCTCATAAGGCCGAGTAAAGATCAAATTGGGCACTGCAGGTGTGTACTAGTCAAGATTCTCCAAGAAACAGAATATATAAACATATATATATGTGTGTGTGCATGTGGATACACGCACACATGTATAAAGTATATCTAGAATGAAATTTGTTATAAGGAATTGGCCCTCATGATGATGGAGGCTGAGATGTTCCACAGTCTGCTGTCTATAAGTTGGAGACACAGCAGAGCTGGTGGTGTGGCCCAAAGGCCCAAGAGCAGAGCCAATGGTGTGGGCTCTAATCCACATCTGAAGGCATGAGAATCAGGGGTGCTGAGGATAGAAGTTTGATGTCTCAGCCCAAGCAGTGAGGCAGAGTGAATTGGGCCTTCCTCTTCTGTTGTGTGAATCTCAGTGGATTGGATGGTGTCCACCTATATGGGGGAGAGCCATCTGCTTTACTCAGCTCACCAGTTCAAATGCTAATCTCTTCCAGACACACCCTCACAGATAGCCAGAAATAATGTTTAACCAGCTATCTGGGCATCCCATGGCTCAGTCAAGGTGACACATAAAATTCATGATCACAATACTGGGACTGACCGAGGGATTACCACCCTGCCCCATCCCACCAAAAATATGGGAAGTAAAAATACATTGGTCTCCCAAATAAGTGTAGAAACAATCTACACACATCTGCAAAGTTACTTTGGTCAGAAACAATAGACCCCTGGCCTACCTGAGCCTTGAATGAAAGAATTAACGAGACTGAGAAAGATGAGGGAATCAGAGAGAGCTCAGTCAGTATGGGGCAACAGAAGGAACAGGGACAAGATGAGCCTGAGCCAGGGGTTGCAAGTGGATGCTCCCCCCCAGCACCCCTGCTAGCCTTTGTTTGTTTGGTACTATAGTAGTTTTATAAACTATTTGTTGAAATGTCAAATTCAAAGAGTTTCACTTGTAAATTCTTGATTTTGGGGGGGGAAATGGATGCATCTGGTCTGCTTTTTTAATTTCAGCACTGGGCTGGAACTGGGTGGCAGCCGGCCCCTTCCTAGGGAGACTCCGAGTTACATTCTGTTTCCTCAACCACCTACACCAGCCCATGTGACTCATGCACATTACAGCCTCTGTGTGCCCAGCCTTGCCTGAATGTGCCATGCCTGGGAAGGAGAAAAGGCCCTTCATGGACAACAGCTCTGGTTATGAGTTGATTGCCTTTCTGGCCTCATAATAACCATGTCTCTTTGAGATTAACATGAGTCTGACTGCCCCTGAGAAATGATGGGGCTGGTCTTGGAATACAGATCAAACTTGTTTCCTGAATCTTCATTTCAAACAGAACTTGGGCAGTATGTCTGAGATGTGGGTGGTGATGACAGTGGCTGGGGTTGTCATCCTGTGAGAGCTCCTGCTGGGAGCAGTGGCTCCTGCCCCATGGCTTTCTTTAGTTCTCATGCCTCTTTGAAAAGATCAAGCCTGCCCAGCTTTGGAAACTGATAAGACCTGCTCGCCCACAGATACTTCAGATTTTATGAATTCAGAGGGCCCCTCTCATCTTTCCTCTGGTTGCTCTAGGAAGGGCTTGGTGTGTCTCAGCCAATCCCTGGAGCTGGGCAGGGCTCTTGTGATCCTGGCAAAGCATTAGCAACTCTACTTCTTCCAGGCTTCAGCCTAAACTTAGGGCAACTGTTTCTCCTTTTGTATTGCAGGTACCTGTTGTACCTTCAAATTAAAAGGGACATTTTTCATGGCCGGCTGCTGTGCTCCTTTTCTGATGCTGCCTACCTGGGTGCCTGTATCGTTCAAGGTAAGTCTGGCTACAGCTCACCCAGCCCCAGCACTGCCCTGAGGAGCTCTGACTGTTCAGAGCCTCTCTCCTCTCCCTCCGCAGTTGTACCTATCCTGCCTGAGCCTGTGGCAAGAGCCAGGCAGGGGTGGGTACTTAGGAACAGACCCCCCTACACGCCTTCTTTCCCATACTAGCAGGGTCCTGATGGAAAGTGGGGCTGAGATGTTTACAGGGACCTCTGTAAAAACAAAATCTCCTCTAAGACCGCAAGGTAGAGTAAAAGGCTGTCTTTCAAAAGGGCTGGAATGGATGCTTTTATAAGAAGCTCCAAAGGGATATGGCGTGCTGGGTGTTCTGAGCTCCATTTACTAGGTGTGGGGCCTAGTGGGCCTAGCAGGGGAGGAACTCTGTCTAAGAGGGTAGGTGTCTAATGAGGGTGTCATCCTGTAAGCATTTTCATGTATATATGTACGTACTTTTCCACGTGTGTGTGTGTACATACCTGTGTGCATGTCATTGAGTCTAAATTCCTCAGCTTTTCTAGCCATATAACATTGGTAGGGACAGATAGAGACAGAGTAAGAAGGAAAAGAAGACAATTGCTGAGACCAAAAAAAGTGGACAATTGCTAAGACAGAGGAAATAGTTCCTTAGCTTAGACACCAACAGGGTAGAGAAGATGGACTATTTTGGGCTGCTACTAAAGCAAAACTAGACAAGATTGTAGTTAGAAACTGCTCAACTCCTAAGATTCTACAGATGACTTGATCAATAGGAACTTTTTAAACAAGAAACTAGTCAGCATCTTATGATTAATCAATGCCCCATTAATATCTCGGAGACTTTCTAAAGGAGAAGTCAGTTAAGAATAGTGTGGAGTTGGCTCGGCGCCTGTGCTCAATGGGCTAAGGCGCCAGTCATGTACACCTGAGCTGGTGGGTTCGAATCCAGCCCGGGCCTGCCAAACAACAATGACAGCTGCAACCATAAAATGGCCAGGCATTGTGATGGGTGCCTGTAGTCACAGCTACTTGGGAGGTGGAGGCAGGAGACTCGCTTGAGCCCAGGAATTGGAGGTTGCTATGAGCTGTGGTGCTACGGCACTCTATCCAGGGTGACAGCTTGAGGCTCTGTCTCAAAAAAAAAAAAAAAATAGTGTGGAGTCACCTTGACCAACACCCTACATGAAAGAAATCCATAAACATGAGTTAAGAAATGCATAAACATTTCAAGGGGGTGGAGCAAAGCTAGGAATTGGGGAAAAAATACAAGGGAAAAAATTTGTAAGGGGTGCCTCCTTATTTGCAAGGAGGAGACCCACACCTTCCTCTGAGGTGTGTTCCGTCTGCTTATAAACTTAAATATGTTTATAAGTTGAATTCGTTTAATATAAAAGAGTTCCCGGTTAGATGGCCACCGCTGCCTGACTTTGCCTTTCTGCTCTGGCTCTGCTGCTGTTCCTTGGGTTCCCCTTTTTGAGCTGGCGGAGTCAAAATGCTTTGGGACTCTGGAGGCTGCCTGCTAGGGGCACCCAGAGAAAGGCCAAACTGGGGCTGGGGTCTTCACTGCCCCTGACAACGTGGTGAGAAGACCGGGCTCATGATGGGTCAGACCTCAGCTCCAGTCCCTCTTCCCACTTCCTGTCTATTTCACTGTAGGCAAATTCCTCCTGCCCTTTAAGGTTCAGTTTCTTCTGTTAAATTGAGAGGTCCTCCTTCCTCCATGGCCTCATGATCTCAAGAGGCCGCTCCGCACCAGGCCAGGGTGCAGCTGTTCTTTTTAGCGTGGAACAAGTCCCTGGGGGTGGGGATTGTGGGAACCAGCTAATACGTTGACCTGGTCTGGCTTCTGGATGTTTCTGCCTTGTAAGGAAAGTGGCTTGAGGGAAGGAGGCCTCTGGGGCCTGACGTAACACAAAGCTGGGCTTGTCCCAGTCCCCAGGTGGAGGTGGCACAGGTGTTCTGGTCCCCTGGGCCATTCAGGAGGCAGCTGGCCTTACGCAGATGATCTAGCTCTCTGTAGCCTGAATGTTAACAGATGTGTTTGTGAGAGAGAAGGCGAGGGAAGGGAGGAGTGGGGGGAAGGAAAGGGAGGAGGGGGGAAGGAGAGATGGCTGAGTATGATGCTGTTGACATGGAATAAGAAAGGAACCCACGAAGGGCCATAAACTACTCATAGGTGAATGTCATCAGCCTGACGCAGAACCAAGCTTCATTCACTGCTGGGGAAACCTATCATTCTCCTGGAGATTTCTCCGTGGCCCACCTCTGTCCCTGTGGGATGTCTGTGCCAGGAAATAGTTCCTGGTCCCTATTCCCAGGTGTGTTTGGTGTGTCTGCGAATTCCAAAGTGGGTGTATGTGTTGTTTTTTCACTCCTTCCCTAGGAGCAACCTAGTGCTGGTAGCAGATTTTGGCAGAGGTGTTAAAACCGTCGGGGATATCTGAGTTTAAAGGGGTAGAACTGCAGTGATACAGTGATGTTCCATCGTAGCCCTTCCTTGTGCTGACCGGTGGGGCGTGCACTTCCAAAAGCTGCCTCTCTCGCCTCAGGGGGAGGGGCCTTCCCATCCCACAGTTCTCTTCCTCCCCGGGAAGGCTGCACATTCCCCATTAGGGTGCCCTGTCTCCGGTGAGGGGAAAGGGAATCGATACTAATCCAAGCACTGGACCAGCACAGGAAGATTTCAGAATGCACTTAGGCTTTAGTGAATTATCATCAACTCTTTAAGGACAAGCTCAATACAGATCTATAATGGCTAGCTCTCCATCCTGTTTTCTGTTTGAAGTAAAACCACGAAGCCTCCATCCAGACAATCAAGGCCCTATTTTATCCCTCCTTGCTATCATCACTGACCACCTGCACACAGACGCAGTGGAGAAAGCAGGGTTGGAAATGGACCCAAAGGCCTTGAAAGGGCCTCTGGGCTCTGAAATGCAGTCCTGTCTGTGGCCGTTTGTAGCAAATCCAGTGAAATCTGTCCTAACATTCTCTGATGTGGGGGGTAAGTACTTCAGCAGCTCTGGAGGCCATGTACAAACCAGGCAGAGATGGGCTTTGTCAGAAGTGTTTATTGTCACAGAGCAATGGGGAGGGTGCAGGGTGCAGCAGACGAGTAGCACCCTGGAGGCTGTGACATTGTCTCGTTTGCAGCTAGTCTTCTGGGGAGTATGTTGTAAGCTTCGGTAGATTCTGAGTGTATGAAAAACAGCCAGTCTTCCAGAATTTTGCTGCCCGTATGTGCTGAACACATGAGCATATTCAGTACATGCAATGCACATTCTTTCATAATGCAAATTGCAAAATAAACACACAAAACCCTTGGGGTCCGTTTATGTCCTTTCTTGGTAAAAATACCTTTTCTTTTTCTTTTTTACGAAACAGCACCATGGAGGGCTTGAACTTGTCTCCTAGTCCTGGTGCATTTAGCCGCTGTGGAAGTCTTGACTCCTGCGTCTGAATACCCTGCTAGGTATTCAGAACTCAGTTCAGATGTCCCTGCTCGGAGAAGATGTTAAGTTATCCCCGACTGCTCTATCTGACACAGCCTTCCCCCTGCACACCATTCTTCCTCACATCTTGTTTTGGTGTCTTGTGAGCACTTAACACTGAAATTATCCTGTGTTGTTTGGGAGCTTATTATGTATTTCCCCCTACAAAGAGTCTAACTGCATGGGAGAAGGGCTGGGGTGCTGTTTTCACCACAGTCTTCCAGTGTCTGGCTCTGCACTAGATGTGTTCAGTGAATCAGGAAATTGCCCAGTGTGTGCTTTCCTTCTGCACCTGGGAAAGATCGTGTGGTTGCCTGCTGGGATGGTGTTCACATCCTCATTCATTTATTTGTTCATGTGGTCTCTAAACATTTACTGAGCAGCTGTAAGTGCTACAATACGAAGTCTCTTAAGGGGGACAGACAAGGAAACAGGCCACCATGATGATGCATTAATGGCTACAGAGAGGGTCACACAGGTCTGGTCTCTGCTGTGACTGCTTCGTGAGGGCCCCTGACCCAGCAAGGGTGGATCAGGAAAGGCTCCTGCAGACCCCGGTGCTGGGACATTCCTTATCTGGAGCTCTTCTGGAATGAGTTCTCTGCCAAACAGGGCTAAGCCTGCTGCTCTAAAGACTTCTCACCTCTGAGCTTACTCACTCAATTGCTTCAAACTCTCTGGCTTTTTTTCTTAGAAATGAATTCTTTCGGTAAAGTACTAGAGCCTGATTCAAACCACAGGTGATCCGGTGTGTTCTGCATCCCTTGTCACAACTTGACTCTCAAAGTCATGTGTGGGAGAGAGAACCCCAGCTATTCACCCAGCTCCTCTTGGTATGAAAAGCTTGAAGTCCTTCTTCATTCAAAAATAGCCCTTCCCTTACAGGAGAGGTCAGAGTTGAGGACAAGCTCTCAGGGATGAGAGAGCAGGGCCTGTGGTGGGGGTGGCATTGGTTTTCACCTTGTCAGCAACCCTGGGTGGTCTTCATGGCCTTTCTTCTTGACGTTCTCCAGCATTTTCCAGGCTACTCAGTTGTAGTATTCAGCAGACCAAGTCCGTTGGACCTTGAAAGTTTTCTTTGAAAGAAAAGTGCCCTGACAAACATCACTTCCCTCTCCAGTCACTCTGCAAGGTGGCATTGAAATTGATCCAGTTTCCTATTGGTGGTCCATTATCTCATCACCTATGGAAAATGGGGCATTAGGATACTAAATATCCAGGCCCATAGCCAGCTTGTGGGGGTGCATGTGTGTGTGGTGTGTATGTTTATAGCTAGGCATGTTATGTGTGTTTGTTTTGAACTTAGGCTGAAAAGTTCATCAGTTCATGACCCACTCTCATCATTGGTCTCCTTGGCCCATCCATTGATTGATTTCATTTCTCTTTCTCCATTATTCTCTATTTCCATTCCTGAAGGCAAACAACTGGGTTCATATATATCTCTGTTTTCACATATATAAAATGTTTAATATTATTCTGTGTATATATACTTTTAAATCCCATAAGTTAAATGGGGCTGTAGAATGCATTTTATTCCTTCTTGGGCTCAGAACACTGCTTCAAGATCTGCAGTTTCTGGGTACACATCTATTTTGTTGCTTTTAACTGCTACAGAGTGTCCTGTGGGGGTGACTCTCGTGTTTTGCTTCTCTGTCCCACCAACAATGAACTCCCAAGTTGCCTCCAGCTCTGATTATCATGATCAAGGCTATGATAAAAACAAAAAACAAATTAAAAAAACTCTGGATGTACTCTTTTTGGCCCCCAGAGTTTATTTAGGATACATGCCCAGAAGTGGGAGTGCTGGTCATAATATTTGACTAAATACTCCCACCCTGCTCTCTAGAAGAACAACATGTATCTGGGGGATCCCCCAGAAGTGGACCAGTGTTTTCATTTCCTTGTGTCTCTGCCAATTTCCTAGTTTGGAGCCAATGTTATAGTTATAAAATGATGTCTGGTTTTGGTTTGCATACCTCTGATTGCTAATGAGTTTGAGCCCATTGAGTTTCTCCTGTGGATTGTCTGTTCATATCCTTTGACTGTTTCTCTGCTGGACGTCTGCCCATTGATGTTCAGGAATTTCTTCTTTATTTTAGATGTTAGTCCTTGTCAGCTTTAGAGTTTTGAAAATATTCTTTCAATTTGTGTTCTGTTACTTTGACTATAATGTCCTTTAATAAGCAAAAATATTTGAATTTTGATGTGATCAAATTAATCAAATTTTCCTTGTGATTAATAATATTTTGGGTCTTATTTTAAAAGTCCTTCCTCCTGTGGCATACATCCTAGGTCATTTTAAGAACTGTTTCACATGACTCATAGCTTCTTCTTTTTTTTGCCGTACTCCTTCCTGGCTTTGTTATCAAGGTGATACTGGCTTTGTAGAATGACTTGGGGTGAGTTCCCTCCTTATTAATGTAGGGGAATAATGCCTGCCTTCTGGATATTGAACTATAGTTTTCTTGTTTTGAAGAACTCTGTAATTTGAATATTGCTGAGAAGCTTTAGAAAACTTTGCTTTCTCTCTGGGTTTGTCCTTTTGCTGCCATTAGGTGGTTTTCATCTCATCAGCAAGCAGAGGTGGGAAATAGGTACAAATTACAGAACTGGGTGTGGTATTGTCAGAGAAGGGACAGTAGGTGCAAATTACAGAGCTGGATGTGATTTTTCACGTGGCTCCAGGCATACAGATTTTTATCTACTCTAGGCATACAGATTTTTGCCTACTCCAGGTGTACAGATTTTTATTTACTTTGGGTTATTCTAATACAGTTTTCCCACTGGGCTGTATCCTTCGTTTCCTCCTGGGCTGCTTGCTTCTGGCCCATTGTCCATGCCCAGCTTATGGAATCAGTACAAAGCATGGCCTCTGCCAATATCACCACTGCTCCTCTAGGATGTGGTCCACACACCCACCTCTGCTCAGCCCTCTGGATGCTGAGATGTGTAGGCATTTTTCGGTTGTATTCTCAAAGATCCTTTGTAGGCACCCTGTGTTTGAATCCAGCCACAACCTTACTTTACTAGGCTCTTCCATACTTAGATATACGAGGGCTATCTGGAAAGTAACTAGCCACACATGTCTCTATTTTTCACATTACATGGCTGGCTACTTCCCAGAGAGCCCTTGTATACTCTTAAAATTGAACAGGAATCCATTTGTTTTTAAGGGTAATTCCCTCGGGTTCTTTCATGTTGCGTTTTTGCATCATATAAGCCACACTTGACAAACATTAGGCAGCCCCAGCCAGGAAATTCCTGGGCTCGGAGGCTACACAGGTATCAGCTGTGGAAAAGAACCTTGATGAATGTCTACTAGTTTCCAACTAGAGTTGGTATCCCCATCCTGTTCTGGGGAGCAGTAATTTCTTAGTTTGAAAATTTTTTTAATCGACAAATACCATATACCATGGTGTTTTGAGACATGTATGTATTGTAGGCATGGCTACATTGAGCTGATCCTACATACTTCTCTTCTTTTTTTTTTTTTTTGTTTGATTTGGTGGTCATGCTTCAAACCTACCCTCTTAGGGATTGTCAAGTAGGTAATACATTGTTTCCAATGTTTTACAGCAGATATTTTGAATGTATTTATTTCATCTAACTGAAATTTTATATCCTTTGACAAACTCCTGGGAAAAGGCAGTTTGATAGCCATGGTGACTGATGTGTGGATATGCTACTAGCATTTAGTGTCCAAAGGATAGAGTTACCAAATGTCCAGTAATTCCTTGGAAAATATAAAATAATAAAATTGTTCAGTCTCCAAGATGTCAATAGTGCCCCATTGAGAAACAATGTTCTACATTCTTTCATTATAAAGGAAAATGAGCCCCAGAGAAGGTTCTCCAGTGCCCAAGTTCACACAGCTGAATCAAACTGGAATGTGAGGTTTTAGACACGCAGGCTGGTTCTTTCCATGGGTTACAAACACATTTGGTTGGCTGAGTGTATTCCAACTTCTTTCTGATTGCAGGAGACGACGTTTCACATGCACCCTGCTCATGTTATTGTTTTTAATGTTTCTCTTTATTTTTTACTTGTTACAGCTGAGCTTGGTGATTATGATCCTGATGAGCATCCCGAGAATTACATCAGTGAGTTTGAGATTTTCCCTAAGCAGTCACAGAAACTGGAAAGGAAAATAATGGAAATTCACAAAAATGAACTCAGGTAATAATGGGTAAACATTTATGATAATGATAAAGGGGAGAAAGTACCCTCACCGCAGGGAGCATGTAGGTCATGTTGCAAAGGAGAAATATTTGCAATGTCTGGGTAGGCTGTTTCGGGTGGCAGTGCTTCTGGGCATCGGCAAAGACACGCTGGTGTCCTCCATCAGTAACAATATCAGTAGTGTGGGGTCCCTGGGGTGGCCGTTTATAAACCATCAGTAGTTATTAGAGCCATATATTTTCTTACACATATGGGTTTCTAACTAACCCGAGTTTCTTTTCTTTTTTTATTGTTGGGGATTCATTGCGGGTACACAGAACCAGGTTACATTGATTGCTTTTGTTAGATAAGGACCCTCTTCTATTTGTGTCCCGCCCCCAAAGGTGTACCACATCCTCTGACTCTCCACCCCTCCCTCCTTCCCTTTTCAGCTCTCCCCTTCCCCACCTCCCACTGTGTACTAGGACCTTAATTGTCTTCATATCAGAATTGAGTACACAGGATTCTTATTTCTCCTTTCTTATGATGCTTTACTAAGAATAATGTGCTCCACTTTCATCCAGGTTAATACAATAGATGTAAAGTCTCCATCTTTTTTAGTGGCTGAATAGTATTCCA
>CAUYON010158870.1:0-25124 GCA_963573935.1 Arctocebus calabarensis | reverse complement strand
TTCCTCGACCTTGTCTCTTGGCTCAGCTCCAAACCGTTGGCTTTCTCGCTGAATTTCTGTCCTTTAACTCTCCTTCTGGACAGGAGCGTCTGCAGAAAGCTAGCTACAGACTGCCATCTTCATAGGAATGTTTTCTTAATTGGATAAAATATGTCTAGAATTTAAATTCTATTTGTGAATTCTTTCCCTCCTCCCTCTCTTCCAACCCCCTTTTCTCCTCCCCTTTTCTCCTCCTCTTTCCTCCCTCCCCATTCTCCTCCCTTCCTCTCTTCCTCCTTCCCTTCTTCCCTCCCTTTCTTCCTTCTTCTTTCCTAACAATAGGTATTTTTGTTGTTGTTGTTGCTGTTCTTTAATTCTAATCTGTCCTTCATGTTATAAATTCTATCTTATGTTAGAGTCAAATTGTGTCTCAACACTCATTGTGACATGAATTCTCAGCCACTTAGGACACCTAACATCCCTGGAATGTCAGAGTTGAAATATTCTAATATCCACATTACAGCTGAGAAGACTAAGGCACAGAGAAGAGATGTGACTTTTTAAGCACATGGAGTCTGCTCAAGGCAGGACTTGGACCTGGACTTGTTTTCTCCTACCTAGAACTCATTTCAGTATACTGTCTGAGCACATGCATAAGCAGGATTCTGGAGAATTTAGCACCTTAGAAATGGGTCACAGAGTCTCAATAGATTTCTCAGTATTGCTTCAAAACTTAGAATCTATGGATATTTAGAGCTGTCAGTAACCTTAAAATCATCAAATCAGCATTCTCCTTGCTGTAGTCTGAATGTATCCCTCAAAATTCATGTGTTGTAAATTTAATTCCCAATGCAACAATCTTGGGAGGTAGGGCTTTTTGGGAAGAGTTTAAGTCAGGAGGGCTCTGCCCTCATCGACAGATTAATGTCATTACAAAAGAGCTTGACTAAGGGAGCATGGCCACTTTTCACCCCTGTCCCTTCTGCTTTGTGAGGGCCCAGCATTCCTCTTCTTTGGAGGATGCAGCATTGAGGTGCAATCTTAGAAGTAGAGAGAAGCCCTGACCAGAAATCTGAACCCACCAATGCCTTGACCTTGGACTTCCCAGCCTCCAGAACCTTGAGAAATACATTTCTGTTCTTTATAAATTACCCAGCCTCAGGTATTTTATTATAGCAGCACAAACAGACCAAGATGATCCTTTTGCAGAGGAGAAAGTTGAAGCTGACCAAAGCAGGGCTACTTGCCCAGCTCGTGTGCCTAGAGATGGGCAGAGCAAGGCCAGGGATTCATTACAACCTGCTAACTCCCAAGTCTGTGTTTTCAGTCTGTACATGCTCTTTCTTATTATCCAAAGTCTCTGTTTCAAGAATTTATTCCTTTATAGTCACACATACTAGAAGAAATTCCACTTCACAATGCCTAAAGGACCTTTATGAGGAGTGTATCCACACCAGGAAGAAGCCTTTCCCTTGGTTTTCCTCTGGATTGTCAGTTCAGGTTGGCGTGTGTTGGGACCAGGGGTCTGAGAAGCTGGCCAGTTCTACTTTAACAAGTTTTGCATTCTTTCATACCCAGAAGGTACCACAGTCATTGGGTTCTCAATGAAACCAGAATCCAATGCAGTGAAAGGGGAATTGAGAACCTGGTGAAGCAATGCTCCATCCAGCCCAAACCTAGACTGCATATCCACATAGCACTTCTGTAGCATATAGTTCTTCACACTGAGAAAGTGAACACATAGCCCCAGGTTTAGTGTCTATATTCTGTAGTGGACCCAGGGTGTTCAAAAGCATGTGTGCATGTGTGTAAACACTGTATAAATTATAAAATACATACAAAAAGGAAAGCAAGAAATCCATAACTCTTACACACATTATCTTATTCTCTCTCCTCTGTCATGGATTAGAACCAGAGAAGAATATTGATCCAAATCTCTTGCAACCTCTCATGGTTTTCAAACTTGCCTGCTTGGTAAAATCATCTGGGAGCTCTCTAAATAATACTAAGGCCTCACTTCTACCTGCAAAGAATCTGATTCACTTTATCTGGTATGGGGTCTAGGTATTATGATTTTTAAAAACTTCCCAAATGTTTAATGTGCAACAAGAATGGAGAATGACTCAATTTGACAATTGGTAGCTTTCCCTGACTGCTGGATTCCACTCCTTGTGCTGCTACTAACTATTTCAAAGCCACTTAGGTCTTAATGCACTTATAATGTGGTCTTACAGCACATCCGTTTGATCGAATAGACCCTTGTTGAGCATTTCTTGGCACATGGCTAGATGGACTACAGTCAGTGAACAGGTGAATGAAAATGTCCACTACCCTAGAAGAGCTTAGGGTGAAATGAGAGGTCAAGATACCTATACAAAGAACTACTGCCTAGTAAGGGAGCAGGACTTCTTTTATCCTGAGAAAACACAAAAGTCCTTGTGGAATTGAACCTGGAAGATTCTGCAACTGTGGTTCCCAATCTCTGGGGCATGGACGGGTACCTCCTAGGTACCTGTACAGAAAGGGGTGAGCGGTGGCAATCAAGTGACACTTCATCTGTATTTACAGTCACACTCCCCATTGCTGGCACCATCCTTGAGCTCCACCTCCTATCAGATTAGTGCAGCAGTAAATTCTCACAGAAGCATAAACTCTACCGTAAACTATAGACACAAAGGAACTAGGTTGCATGCCTTTATGAGAATCTAATGCCTGATGATCTGAGATGGTGCTCAGGCAGTGATGTCAGCTTTGCGGAGTGGGTGCAAAAAAGATTATCATTAGAAAGGTTTAACTGTAGAGAAAACATAATAAATCAATTGCTTGCTTTGATATGTTTTGACACATATCAAAACCATCCCCTTTACCTCTGGTCCGTGGAAAACCTGTCTTCCATGAAACCAGTCTCTAGTGCCCACGCACTCAGGCTTTTGCACACCCTGCATCAACTACAGAATCTGGACACTAAATCTGGGGCTATGTGTTCACTTTGTGAGTGTGAAGAACTATATATAATAACCACATTATTTGACCTCTATAACACATGGAAACATTTTTTATTGTCATAAGAAAAAATTCCTTTGTACAAAGTGACCTGCTTTGGGTGAAGGACACAACTACATCTCTGGACTTGACCTTACAAATGCAAATGTAGCCTAATTGTGTGTACCCTCATATTAACCTGAAATAAACCAAAACAGAGAGATCTGCTTAAGTGAAAAATTGCTTTGATAAGTGCACGATGCTATGCAAATGAGCCTTTGGCTAGTGCCTGGGGTTTGGAAAATAGAAGCTTCTCTGTATAATCCAGTGGGAGCAGGGAATCAGGGCTAAATGCTATGCAGGGAAGTGGTCAAGAGGATATTTAGTAACTTTTTCTTTGCCCATAATAGAGGTTCGTGAGGCTATTTTTAAAAAAAACTTTTAAAAACAAAATGTAGGTTTTATAAAATGTAAACCTCATTTTTCATATAATTTATTAATACATCTTCTGTAAAATACACATTGCTCATTAATGATTTGATGAGAGTAGATTCTGTATGAAAAAAACAAAGAAGATTCCCTTTTGAGATGGGCAGAAGAGAACCAGAGAGTGCATGCAGAACACACATGGGTGGCATTGCTGGCTTTGCGATTAAAATTACAGGACACTCAGTGAAATTTAAATGAAAATATAATTGTTTACTACGTATATAAATATGTCCCATGGACTATTCACACATAGTTAAACAATTATTCATTGTTTATCTGAAATTCAAGGTTAACTGGGCATCCTGTGTTTTATCTGCCAACCCTACTATGGGCTAAGGTTGGGTAGGGTTTTTACAATCAAAGGGGAAGACAGGAAATGAATCAAGGCACAGAGGAGGGAGAGCATAAGG
Organism: Arctocebus calabarensis; assembly: GCA_963573935.1. Lineage (NCBI taxonomy): Eukaryota > Metazoa > Chordata > Mammalia > Primates > Lorisidae > Arctocebus > Arctocebus calabarensis. The sequence continues at coordinate 21,264 of CAUYON010158870.1, read as the reverse complement.
TGTATCTAGGGAGTAAGGTGAAGTAGGGTGGGACTGCAATGCAAAGTGTGCTGAGAGTTGTGTGGGCATTAAAGCAGGAGAATAACCTATAGCCACATCCTAGAAGGTCATGAATGCCAATCTCACTGATTTGTGCTCCATCAGCAATTAAGAGAGCTTTGACATGTTAATGGAGGGAAGTCATGCTCCATTCATCCATCTACACCAGTGCATCTATATCCACAGGGCACACTGGGAAACATACATCCTCTGAATTTACATTCTGGTTCTGCTCTGTACTCTTTGAGCGGGGCTCCACAAATCCACAGCCACTCTCAGGCTCAGGTCCCCGAGGAATGGCATAATCAGATCTACAGCCTATACTTCTTGTAAGGATTATCATACTGACATACAATTACCAAGGAGACAAGGCCACCTGGAATACTTTTTTGAAGACTCCTTTGAAAGTTCCAGTATTGGGAACACCAACTTTTTACCTGAACTTTTCCCTCTCAATCTGCCTGTTCCATCTCTTTGTAACAGGACTGGACTTTACCCCTGTGTAGTCAACAGTGAGGAAGAGCTTCATCCCTGTTTCTCCATCTGAATTAATCCATCTGGCTGCATTTGTGTATAGGTGGGTGTCGCTATCTGTACAATGTGTCCCAAAGTGTTTCACATTTGATGGCAATCATTCTGCTATGGGGGGGAGATAGACGGGAAGGAGGTGGGGTAGTGGATTGGAAGTGGGGAGAACACGGAAAGGCTGCCGTGATAGTCCAGGTGAGATGCAGTGAAGAACTGAGCCTGAGTAGTGGAAAGAAATAGATGAAAAGAAATGACAGAGAAACAAAAAGGAAGGGACGTTCTGACACCCACGTTTTGGTCTCTTTGACATTGCTTCCATTTCCTCTAGGGACGTGTCCTGGATAAGGGTGAAACCAGATGCTCCTTGGCCGTTTCAGATGTCACCACCCCTAACTTTCCATTGGATAAGGGAGAGCCCAAAATAGCCTCTGGTCCCACAAGCTGGTGATTACTGGGACTCAGATTCCTTGTTCTGAAAACAGGGGGAAGAAGCCAGGCATTTGCCCACTTGCCCTGTCACCAGCTGACCCAGGGCATTAGCACACGGTGCCTGCTGACACAGAGCATCTGCCAAATTCGATTAGCTCCATGGCCTGGCTAAGCCAGGCACGTCCTGCATTGCAGCTGAAAGAAGCTCTCTAGGAAGAGTCTGTGAGACTCAAGAGATGGTTTTCTTTGTTGTTGCTGTTTTCCTTCTAAGTGTGAATTGGGACTTACTGCTTACACTTTGAGGTAGGGGGTGAGGAAGAGACAAAGTATTAGAAGGAGCAGAAGACAGAGCCAAATATTAGTGTGCCAGTCACTTCTGAAACAGAGAAAACTCCAAACAGTTGACATAGATTGTTTTTCATCTCTTTGCTTGAACTTTACAAAGTCCTTTGGAGTATGGCATGATAAGCCAAAGACTCATGAAATGACATGTGGAGACCTGCTGCCCGCTCAGAGCAGGTTGCTTGGAAGTGGGACAGGTGACCTGACTATTCGAAGCCCGTGCAGCCCTGTTCTCCCCACCTCTGGGCCGCTTGACCCTCCTCTGTTGACTCCGCTTTCTGTAGCCTTGAGCATCTCTCCTGTTTCTAATTGCAGGTAATCAGAAGGGGTTTAAGGACCCTACTTCAGGAGCTCAGATTGAGCTTTCTCATGAGCCTGTTCTAAATCTGAATGTCGATTTTACTATCTAACTTTGTTGGGGTTTTTTATTTGTTTCTGTGGTTAGCCTCCTACTTGTACTCACCTTCCCCTATTACTAGGTTACTGCTTACTTAATCCTCAGTCATCAGAATCCCACATCCAAATTCTAGCCTCCAAGTTAAGGCCCTGCTTCCTGCGGACAGAATTCTCTGCTATCTCTGACCCCTGTTTGCCTGGAGGAAGAGAGATCGAGGACAGCAGCACTACCCTGGCTGGTCAACAGAACCCACTGGGAAAATTTTTAAAGTACAGATGCTTAAACTAAACTCTCAGATTTTGACTTGATTTTTCTAAAAAGTTCTCTATCTGATTCAAATCTACCAGGCCAGGATTGAAAGCTATTCTTCTGATCATTAAGACTGTGGTCTTGACACTGTATATAGAAGTGGCTTCAAATCTGGATATATCATTTATTATCTGATCTTGGGCAAGTCATTTAGGCTCCTACGTTGTCAGTTTCCTTATCTGTAAAATTACACCTGTCTCATGGTTGATGAGTATTTTAGATAGCATGCAAAGCATCCAGCATGGCATCTAGTACAGAAGAGGGAGACAGTGCAGTGGCATTGCCCATGCCAAGAATTTGTCCTTGTGTCCGGCCCATTCCTAGGGTGCTCACCCTTTACTAGCTTCTTCCATTTGGAGCCTCTGTCTGAAGTCCATGAATACTGCTCTTTATGGTCATGATAGAACATTCTTTACCCTTTCATGCCTAACTTCTGCTTAACTGAAGGGGCACATCCCGTCTTTAGCACCTTAAATTTGCTGCCTTGTTCTACATCACCACTAATGGGACCAATTTCTGAGAAATTATGGAAACCACCATAGCAAACTGAGTTCATCTTTTGGGCCAGCTCTAGTCAACTGGAAGTTCCTATGTGGAGCATGACCTTGAGAAGGATTCTGAACCTGAGGCTGAGCTCAGCTAGAACTTACAAGTAACTGGTGTCCAAGACCATTGAAGACCCATTAGGCCTGTGTTATTGTCTCTTCCCTTCTGCACTAATCTCAAACACAAAATAACTGTAAGGTATTCACTAGGGAAGATTGAGAATTCCTGGGTCTAGCTAGTGGTTCCAGAACCCACTGTCCATCAGCCTAATCCTGGTAACTCATAAGAAGCTTTTCAGATCTAAGGTTGAAGGGATAACTGCTGCCTCATTTTCAGGTATTGGAAACAGGTGCTATGAAGCTCTGGAACAGTGGTTCTCAACCTTCCTAATTCCACGGCCTTTTAATACAGTTCCTGTCGGTCGCGACCCACAGATTGAAAACCGCTGCTCTAGAAACTCTGCACTTAGATTGTTCAGCATGGAGCTGTGTTATGTCCACTTTGGAGAGGGCTTCCATGAAATGTGAGCCTGTTAGCATGTTAACCCTTAAAAGAGCAAGCCAATGCTTTCTTAAAAGCTAAAAACTACAGGCATCATGAGTGTTCCCCCTTTCTTCTTTTCAAATTTCAAAATATTAAGGGGGTACAAATGTTTTCAGTTAGATGGATCGCTTTTGTAATACTTGAGTCCTGGCCTACCACCCAAATAGTGTTCATTGTACCCGTTAGGTAGGTTTTTGTTCCTTCCCTCCCCTGTCTCCCCCTTGGTTGATTTTCACTGAGTTTTACTTCCCTTGTGTGTGCTATGGGTTAGTTCTGATTTAATAGTGAGTACATGTAGGGTTTGTCTTTCCATTTTGGAGATACTTAGGGGAACAATCTCTAGTTCTTTCCAAATTGTTGCAAAAGGTACTAATTCATCTTTTTTTTATGGCTAGGTAGTACTTCATGGTGTAAATGTGCTACATTTTATTAATCCACTCGTGAATTGATAGGCACTCAGGTGGATTCCCCATCTTCACAATTATGAATTGTTCTTCAATAAACATTCAGGTATCTTTCTGAAAGTCTTCTTTTCCTTTGGGTAGTACCCAATAGTGCGATTACTGGATGGAAGGGTAGGTCTACTTTTAGTTCTTTGAGGAATCTCCATACTGTTTTCTGTAAGAATTGTCCTGTTAAAAGTCCAAGTCCTCTTAGACATTTAGCTAGCAACGTCCCACCCTTTCCTTCTCTATTTGCTTGACCATTCTCACTCTTTCAATTTTGCAGTGATTAACCGGATCCAGGCTAACCATGCACTCCTGCTCACTAGCAGTGTGACTTTTGGCCACTTAATTGGATTCTCTGAGCCTGTTTCCTTGCCTCTCACATAGGAGTGCTAATGTTGTCACCTAGTTTGTGGATTATTGTGCAGTGAGTATTCTACATGCGATGCTGGGAACACTGGCCAATGATGGCAAGCTCTAGTCCTCACAGGTGTGTGGCAACCTGCCTGCATGTCCACAACACAGGGCAGAAAGAAGGCTGAGACACGATTACCTGGTAAGCCTGGCTATTTTTACAAATGTGTCTGTGGCTCCTTGTTTTTCTCTCAGACTAGGTAAGTTCATCCATTATACCCTGGCTTCAATGATTGTCATGCAGCTGAGATAGACACTCAGGAATAACGGGCTTCATTTACAAGGTACTGTCTGAAAACTACCTTTTATTGTAGCTCATCTCTTCCATTAGCCTAGCAGTGTTGTGAGTGACTTAAGAAAACACAAAGCGGGCCTAGACACTAATGACACAAACACTATGGGATTCCTTCCAGGAGTCAGAATATTCGAAAAAAATCTCCAAGGTCTGCTCTAGGTAAGACCTGCTTATCACCAGTCAGCAGAGTGACTACCAAGTTTGTAAACAAGTTTTGAGGCTTTTATTATGGGCCCATCATCTTTCTAAGTGCTTAGTATGTATTACCTCATCAGATTCCTACAAAATCCTGTGAGGTAGATAGGAGTATTTTTACCTGTCCTTTATAGGTGAAGAAAGTGAAGCACAGAGAGGTTAACTCACTCTCCCACAGTCACACAGCTCTCCTGGCAGTTCTGGGATTCAGACCCCAGTGGTCAGGCTTCAAAATCTGTATCTTTAACTGCTATGCTATGTGCCTTCTGACAGGTGAGAAGTTGAATCTCAGAGGAAACAGTGCCCTGAGGTCACTAGGAGGAAAAACAGGGCATGAAGTGGGAGCAGAGTAGACAGAAGTAGAAAGAAAATAGAGGTTTGTCAGAGATCCAGGCCCAAAGGAGCGAGCCAGGAGTGAGCCAGAGTTGGGCAACTGGAATGAGGAATTCTAGAGCCTGGCATGCCAGGGAGATCTACCTCCTAAGCTAGTCACATCTCCACTCAGAATGACCTCCCCACACTATTGATGTAGATTTTATTACTGGGAAGAAATCTGCTGATGTGGATCTGCCATGATTTGTCACGAGACACTCTGATCTTCCAGACCCTTCTCTCGAGAAGAGGATCTATCCACAGGGTGGTGGTGGAGTAGATTGAGAGTTGCACATCCTTGGTGAAGTGTAAAAGCCCGAAGGAACTAGGATGCAAGTCCATTGTGTTATGGACACTATCTATAAATAGTGTCTACAGGATGCACGTCCAGTGGTTTAATCTAACATCCTGACTGTGAAACGCAGCAAAACACACTGGCACTGTCTTTGTCAGGCACCAGGCAATATGGCATGCGTGATTGATGTAAAACATAGTAAATGACATTGCCTGGCTTTGAAAGGAAGGTTAGAGCCAGGCAGAAAAAGTTTTCTCGTTGAATATTTGGGCACCATCCTCAAGGCATCTTCAGCCTGATTGTCAAAGAGTTGGCAACATTTTTATGGTTACAAACAAAGTGAAGAAACCTTCCTCTGGGCACATTTCTCCTGCCCAATCCCCCTGCTGACCCAAGGTGCCTCCTGGTTTCGGTCTTGTGGCAAGTACCAAGTAATAAGAAAACCAACAATGGAGGCAGGTAGGACATGGATGAGGAATTATCTCAGAATATTCCCCAGCCTTTCAGTGCTTTAGCAACCTCTTTAATCTGTTTGTGCTGCAAATAATGAAGTAGGAAAAATGGAACCATAAAGTCAAAGCTGTAATTAATCCTTAAGCCCACCCAGTTCAGCTTCTTCCACTGACAGACGAGGGCCTGGAGGTTCAGAAGGTAGAAGTGGTTGGCTAACCTAATGTCTGAATTACTGGGATCCCTGGCTCCTAAGGTAGGCTTGTTAGAATTCACATTTCCATACTGCTTCATAGCTGGGTAATGTATTTGAACACACTCCCCTCCATGCCATGAACAGAAAATTTTCAAATGGAGTTTGCAGACTGAAACGTGCAGGAGTGTGCACATACACGGACACACACACACACACACACAGATGGGGTGGGGACGGGAGCAGCTTATGCTTAGGCCCTCATTTCCAGAAACCAGTTCTGGCCATCAGGACATGGTTTGCTTCAAAGACTGGGGAAGCCCTTTGTATTTACAGTCTGGTCATCCTGGGAGGTGTGAACCTAGATTTCGCTGCTGGATGTCAATAGCTGATTAATTCAGGACATTGATTTAATTTGTGGACTAATGAACCTCTATTTCACAGAGAGGGCTGTGTTGGCATGTGCAGAGCCCAGCTCCCCAGATGGAGTGATCTTTTCCTTATTAATTTGCTGCATGTTGCATCTCAATTCTCACAGTCATTCCAAATGTGTTACAAACAACTACATGCTCTGGGTCCCAAATTCACTACTGCTGTCGCTTGGAATGGAAAGAAAAAAAAATTCTTGACTATAAATGGCAGTGAGCTTTCCTGGCTCACATTTACATACTTGCTTTCAAGTCATCAGTGAGCTCTTCCAACTCCTGCCATGCTGGGCATTGCTCCGCCTGCAAACACCTATCGCTTTTATGTTTTTTAGGAAATGGAAACTTAGATGGTTTGAATGATGTTTTCAGGATCAAGGAAAGAGGTAGTGATGTGGCTGGAGTAAGAACTCTTGGTTCTAAATTCTCAGGCTGTGTTATCTTCTTATTATCTTATTAGATACGGGGGTGTCCAACCTCTGGCCCTTGAGCTGCATCCTGATTCTGTGTGATTTCGCTTAAATGTGGTGCCAGATATCACAAAAATATACATGGACTTTTTTCTTTTTGCTAATGAACTTTTGTTAGTGTTTGTTTATTTAGTGGGTGGCCCAATACAATTCCTCTTCCAATGTGCAGCAGAGAAAAAAAGGGGTGGGCACCCCTGAAAGTAGACGAACATGTGAAAGGCTTGTTTTTTAATTCCCACAGTCTGATGCTTCTCAAATTTGAGAGGGCACAGAATCACCTAGAAGGCTTGTTAAAGCACAGATTGCTGGGTCCTACCCCCATAGCCTCTGATTCAGTAAGTCCAGGGTGGCTAGAGAATGTGCATTTCTAGCAAGTTCCCAGAGACACTGATGCTGCTATGGCCACGAGATTGCACTTTGAGAGTCACTGCCACAGAGCCGAGATTGCACTTTGAGAGTCACTGCACAAGACGATTTGGAGGACAATATGTGTGCCGCCAGCTCTAAGTGAACCCAGCTTAGTATTTTGGAGGTGGCCTCTGCTGTCTAAGGGTTTCTACATTATGTCTATTTCCTCTTTGCTTTCTGATATGTGCCAAATCCCAGTTTGGAAACTACTTTTTACATGTTGGTGCTCAATGGAGAATGTAGCTACCTAAATCAATTTGAGTGTGTACAGCATTTGATATGGATTTTTCCATATCCATCTGAAGCTAGGCAAAAATACTTCCCCTGGGTTCAGTCGTTCTATGCAGACCAGCTCCTGGTTTCTAAGGAGTCATTTGAAACAGAATACACTACGGAAGTGCAATGCTGCAGAAGCATCCTTATGTTCTGTATACATGGAAAACATACAGGAGAGCTCAAGTATTTCGACCACTTTTTGGTCATTTACAGGCTTAAGACAATTCCTGTCATTAACCTCAACACTTTGTGTGGTATTTTCTTCAAGACAGAAGGGCTTGTTTTTCGAAAGGGAAATACTTTTGTTTTGACAGACACAAATTAGCTGCTTACACTCAAACCTAAAATGAGGCCAGGCATGGTAGATCACGCCTGTAATCCTAGCACTCCGTGAGACTGAGGGGGGCTGAGGAGTGGGGGTAGGGGGCAGGTGAATCACTTGAGCTCAGGAGTTTGAGACCAGCCTGAGCAAGTGTCAGACCTCATCTTTATTAAAAATTAGAAAAATTAGCTGGGTGTCATGGCAGACACCTGTCCTTTAGCCCTAGCTACTTGGAAAGCTGAGGCAGGAGGATCACTTGAACCCAGGAGTTGGAGGTTGCTGTGAACTAGGCTGATGCTACAGCATTCTAGCCTGGGCAACAAAGCGAGACTGTCTCTAAACAAATAAATAAATAAAATAAAGATCTTGAAGTGTGTTTGTGTGTGTGTGGTGAGATTTACTTGGAAGGCGAACTTTTATAATTACTTGTTATGGATATTATCGAGTTCACAGGAAATAAATACATAAGCAAAGATCTTGGGGTGGGGTGTGTGGAAGTGGTGAGATTTAATTGGAAGCCCAACTTTTATAATTCATTGCTATGGATATTATAAAGTACACGGGATTGCTGTTAGTCAGAAAAGCAAATGTCAAGTTGAGATTTCCTGATCTGATGGTCTATGCCTTGCAAATAATTAGAGGGATTGAAGTGAAGGCCTATGAAAATCTTACTGAGTGCCGCATAATGAGTCTTTTTTTAATGAGGAATATAATGTGTAACAAAAAAAATTTTTTTCTTTTAATATATTAAATATTCTTCAGGCAATTTACTGCATCTAATCTTGTATCAAAAAGCAAGGCAAAGGCAGGACATAGCCTGTAATCCCAGCACTCTGGGAGGCCCAGGGGCATGATCACTTGAGCTCAGGACTTTGAGACCAGCCTAACAAGAGTGAAATCCCATCTCTATAAAAAAAAATAGACCCATATGCCAGAGGTGGCGGGTTCAAATCCAGCCCTGCCCAAAAACCGCAAAAAAAAAAAAAAAAAAAAAAATAGAAAAACTTAGCCATGCATCACAGTGCACGCCTGTAGTCCAGCTCTTTGGGAGGCAGAGACAAGAGGATCGCTTGTGCCTTGAAGTTTGAGGTTGCTGTGATCTATGAGGCCAGGGCATTCTAGCCTGGGAAAACAGAGTGAGACTGTGTCTCAAAAAAAAAAAAAAAGAAATGAAGGAAAGAAAAGAAAGAGAAAAAAAAGCATGGAGGTTGTATTTTTTTTTTGTCTACAGAGAATTAAAATAGTAGCCAGAATTGAGAAAACAGATTAAGGTACTCAAAGACTGGGGATAAGGTTGTGGCAGGGTGCTGTCTTAGTGGGAAAGCCCATAAACACTGGCTGGTTTGGGGTGGCTGCACTCACTCTTGTTGATGAGTTTGGCTCTCATTGGGTTCACCAAATACCAGTTAATTAAATGTAACCAATATGAATCAGATTCCCAGCCACTCCCCCTCTTATCCCCAAACCAACCAACCATTACAATAATAGCTAAAACAACTCATAGCTAAAAGAATGGACCTAGTTCCATCAAACACTAATTTTACTGGTCGACATTTTGAGATTGGCTCAAATCCATGGATGGTTCTTTCCAGGCTAAATGCTTCCTCCACCTACATGTGTATTGTTTTTTATTCCAGTTATTAGCATTCTTTGCTTAACAGTGGCTTACCAAAAGATGGAGCCATCTTTGTTTTACAGAACAGGCCTGATGTGAGAACATGAGGGACACATTTATGTTTTCCATTAAGCTTGAACACTAACACTGCCAGGAGTGCTGGCTGAAACCTTGTGTTGTAGTTCAAAGGGCATTTGGCATTTTATCTAGAGTCTAGTAACCCCTTAAAGGAATGAAGAACAACTTAACACTGATCCATGCTAGGATTTGGTTCAGATCCTCACTCAGAGCTGTCATATTATTCACATAATTAATTGAGCCAATAAAGACTTCATAGCCACAAATAATGACCCCATAGGCTGATCAATAATATGGAGAAAAACAATAGATCAGAGTAATGATCTATTTCCTGGCATCTTAATAATTAAATAGGTTTAACTGCCTACACAATCAATACAGTACAGATGGGTTATTACTATTAACGCCAAGTTGGATCATTCTGTAGATGCCTTCATTTTTTGTTGTTTCTCTGACCTCATCTTTCCAATGAAAACTTTTAGTCGTATTTACCAAACTGCTTTAACTTTGAGTAACTTGGATGTCATGTTTAAGTTTCACTTCTTTTTACTTGCCCATTTCATAAATATTTTGGTCTGCCTCAACTATGGATATTGGTTAAGCCTTTAGTTTATGAGAGTTTTAATTCCACAAATAAGCTGTCATGACTGGCAGTCAAGGGCTTCTCTTAGTTAGAATTGAGAGTACTTTGCAAGTTTACTAGACAGATTAGAATAGAGCAATTCATCTCATTCGATCTCTTCCATACACACACACAAGTCCATGTTTGTTATGACTTTCTTGATCCTTATTTATAAGACAATACAAGAGGAAACCATGTGCGTATGTTTAGAAATAGAGATGATACACTGCACAGATATAGTTCACCACGTTCTGGGATGGGTTGTCAGTGTTCAAATAGGGAGTCTGGAGAGTAAGAACAGATGCTTTTTTTTCCTTAATGGCCCTTTCTCTAAATTAAAGTCCTTCCATTTATTTCCCTAAGATTTAGTGATAATTTTAAACACTTTAACTAAATTACCTAGCGGCTTGGCAGCCATCACAGAGGCAAATCCTTTTAGAAACCCTAGCAATCTGTTAGATCATGGGTACTATGATATAAAATCTGTGTGCTCCATGTACAAAAATTAGATCAGTGCAATGGATACAAATATACACTGCAAATGGCACCATTTTCAAACCAAGGGTACATGACCTATCTCTGAATATTGAATTTCTACATTTTTATTCAGAAGTTGGTTTTCCAAATGTGGACCAACTTATGTTCATTATCCCTAAGTGAGCCTACTTTGATTTTTTAACAGTTATTTTATAATCAAATAGAGCCAGCCAGCCCTGATTCATGGATTCTGATGTTGCTAGGATACACAGTTTGGTATTTGATGAAAGTATATCACTTCAAAGGGGAAAACTTTCAAGTGTCCTAGAAAATGACACTCCTGTCTTCCACCATGGAAGACAGACCCAATCCTAGAGCTTCTCAGAAGCTCACAGACTGCAGGATTGGCCTCCCCATGCTTTGAAATAATCCTTTCTGGTGAGCTGATCAATTGCTAAAACTAGTCAGGTTTTGTCTTAAAGCAAGGAACACACGTATTTATAATAAAACATGTTTTCATGTTTGTTTTCCAGTGAAGAGAAAAAACCCAGAACCCCCAGATTTTATGTACTTTGAAAATATATTTAAAAACATTAAAAATTCTATATTTAAAACATATATTATATGTTAATTAGTACACTTAAATAGAACTTGTATTTACAATAGGCTTCTGATGCGGTTAAGTTTTAATGCCAATTTTTTTCAATAACATAATTATATAAATATACTAAAATACAATAAATATTTTTTTTTTGTTTTACATGGTGAATAATATCTTTACCATAAAGAGAACAAGGCCACAGACATTTACTTACATTTTCAATGGGAATCACCATAAAAAAGCAACAGGCCTGCTGCCATGCATGAAACACTTCTGCCACAAAGAGACCACAGCAAAACTTTAAAAAACAAAACAAAACAGAACACGAACGAACAGCAAAAGAGAGAGATTTTAACAAAATAAATCTTAGGTCAACATAAACCACCAAGCCATGTGACTATGATGTATCTTAGTGGGTAAGAGAGAGCCACTGATCACACAATTGCTGAATGTCCCCTATGAAACCGCTTAACAAGTTAGGTCCTGGCAATCTTTCAAGATTGTGATGTGGACTTTGTGTTTTTTTAATTTTGTCCCTCAAAAGGAAGCTGCAAAAAAGTTAACATACAGCAGATCTTTCTTTCAGGCATTCTTACATGTTGAAAATGATTACAAAGATAATATTTTCAAAGAGCACAAAACAAACCTATACTACATAAAGTCTTCTTTCTTTTCAAGACAGGTATTCGGATGATGTTGTAAAAGATGGGCTAGCTCCAAATGAAAGACTGAACAAATAGACATTATTTGCTGATGGTATCTTTGTTCCCTGGGGCACAGTGAACATACATTTCTGCTTATCCCTCACCCTGCTAAGATGCAGCAATTGCTTGAGGATTTCTGATACTCAAGGACACCATTCCAGGTGGTGACTACTAACATTTCCAGGCTTGAAATAGGCTGAATGGGCAAATGGGTTTCATTGGTTTTCACTTTCCCCAGAACCAGTATTCCAGGCTCCCAACTTGACTCCTCCTAGCCCAAATGGCAGAGGTGAGGCAGGGACACTATCCATGAACAGACAGGATGGGCAGGAGGTTGCTATGGCCTTCACTGGGGAGCAAATTTTGTCAGCTGTGTCCTGGCTGCCTCCACCGAGCAAGGCACCTTCAAGCCCTGGGGTCTAAGATGTCTAGACACCCACCTTCCCCAAATCTTGTCTCTGGACAAGATTTTTATGATTTTTCTATTGATCCCCTTGGTCATTTGGCCTGAGTTTTTTGTTGGTTTTTTTGTGTTCCTGTTCCCTTTCCCCTTACTGAAAGTTTTCAAAAGATAAAACCCTGGTTTCCTCAAGTCTAATTTCAAAGCAATAAGTGTTCATGTAGCAAATAGCTTCTCTCTCATTGCATAATCTCATGATCACAAATGCCACATTTTGGCTCCAAACCTGCTCCAGGCTAATCCAACTTTATGCAAAATTATCCAGAGGTGGGATGGAGGGCATAAGTTGGCTTGAGTGTGGTCCTCCAGTTGAGAACCTCTTGAGCAGTTAGATAATGTAGGCACTTAAAGCACGAGGTCCAACCAACTTGACACATGTCATTCCAGGGCCATCTGAAGGGCCCTTCAGAGGCCTTTCTTTGGAATGTCTCAAGTACCATTCCTCACCTCCACCTAGACCTTGGGAGGGCCACTCAGAAATTCCTCCTGCACTACCGGAAAATGACACATCAGCTCCACATAGCCTCCACATAGCTGCTTAGTCTCATTTCACTGGCAATGTGGATTCCTACACCGATCTAGGTATTTCTGGGTTCATACAGAACTCTACCTTTTGCTTGCAAGACATTTTTAAGCCTTACCATGATTTATTCAAATGTTTACACCCTTCATAAAAAAAGAATTTTTTTTTACTGTTCTTTTTCTCTCCTAAAAAAGATAAATAAATCACTGTTCTCCATGCTTATATGAGTGCCATGATGTGATACAATTTGTTCACGTATTCACAGCAGTGGTATAATATTCCAGAGCGCGCAACTCATTTTTCTTCCTTAAGATAAAAACAAAACAAAGAGGGGACCAAAGGGGGAGGGAGGGAGGGAGGGAAAGAATGTGCTCTAAGCAAACACAGGTTTTTCCAACAAAAGAAGCTTCCTCTGACCAACACCCTGAAGGGTGAGCCAGGGGCCTGGAGGTGCATCATGGGATGTGGAGTGTGAGTTTTTTTGTTCAGTTGCCTTAATTTTTATTCACTTTCCAGTCATCTGATTGATATTGCAAACATCTTTACAACTTACAAATATATCTTTTATCAATCAGAATATATATTGAAAGAATTCTTTCCCCATCCCTACTCCCTGTGGGAACTTAAACAAAACAAAACAAAACAAAAACAAACAAAAATAGAAACACAAAACAAACAAAAATATACCCCTCCCATCCCCCATCCCCTAAAGCCAGTAAAGCAATGACAACAGCACCTTGACATTGTTTTAATTCCAACACTATCAGAAGTTAAAAGCAGTAAAACAGATATAGTACTAACAAGAACGAAGATACTTACTGTCTAAAATGTAAACGGAATGTTTTGGTTCAAATTTTTGTTGTGTGTGTGTGTTTTTTTTTTGTCTGTTTTCTGAAAGAGGACAGTTTATTATCAATTCACAATTAAAGCAGCATGCAATTTATTCTTATTTTTTTTTAACTTTTTATGTTTCAATTCTTGGCAACGGCAACAAACCACAACATTATCGAGGAATGTAATGCAAACTTTTTTTTTTTTTTCAAAGTTGTGCGAAAATGACTGTTTCCCTTCTGGTCATGGATCTGTCCAATAAATAGATTGTAGAACCACTGTACTGTATAAACTTCATTTATACATGCAGTTCATAAAATTATTTTTTTCTTAACTGAATAATTTACCCTGTTATGTATATATACAAATAGATAATTTTTGTCTCAATATAATCTATACAACATAAATCCACTATCTTCCCCTTTTAATGGTCAATGTACATACACAGGAAGTGTCTATCCTTATGAATCGCCAGCCAATTCTCTTTTTGCTATCCATGGTAAGGGCCCTCACATACGACTGGGTAGTTCGGCACTGGGAATTCCAATGCCTCTTGTCTATGCCCCTGCATCCTTCCTTCGTGTAACCCATGGGATTGCACTTGGTCTCGTAGAAGTACTGCTTCAGTTGGCCTTTCGAAACAGGGACTTTTTCGAGGACTGTGACCGTCCCGCCCGACATGTCCACTGCAGTCTTTTTGTCTGCTGCCGTGACCCACTCGCTGATACTGTCACACACGCTCAGCTCCCCACGGCGGGCAGGGTCAGAGTGGCGCCGGACCCTCATAGACATGTTTGCAGCATCCAGGTAATTTTTGTATTCCTCAAGCAGAAAGAGAAGAGGAGGCTCCAAAGGCACTTGGCTACTAAGCATCACCCTGGAAGAGTACAAGTCCGCGTCCTTAGTGTTTTCTTCGTGAGGCCGAACTTTCTGGTCCTCATCCAACAGCTCTTCTATCACGTGTTCAAAAGTGTCAGCCAACGACGACGTCAGGCCTCTCGAACCTGCCTTGGGCCCATTCAGGCTCTCCAGAGTCCCATGGGTCCGCACACCTGGGTAGGCCAAGCCGCCTTGTCCTCGGACATTCGCTTCCTTCATGGGGGCAGCCTTCATGCAACCGAAGTATGAAATAACCATAGTAAGGAAAAGGATGGTCATCACTCTTCTCACCTGGTGGAACTGTCAGGAGAAAACAGAAACAAGACACAAAACTGGTTAGGCAGGAAGTCAGTGTGGCCCATCTGACTGTAATTCAGGCCATTCTGCAGGGTCAAGGAGTTCTATGTCTTGGGGGATCAAGTCCAGCTGCTCCAGACACTAATCAATGTCAGGAGTGCGCTATATGGGATTTAAAATAAACCAGAGACCATACAGTGTTGCCCCCACCCCACGCTTTAGCATGTAAACCTGAGAGGAGATGGCTTCTGAGCAAGTGAAAAAATTGTGGTTTCAAGTTCTCTTCCTTCCTCCCACTTTAGCAGCTTTGTAAGTTTAATTTTTAATGATCTCTGCTCATGCTGTCACAAGAAACACAAAATCAGAAATGTTACTAAGCAACAACTCCAAGTGTAATAGTAATTTTTTTTTCAAGTTAGCAACATGGTCCTTTGCAGGAATGTGTGACAGGCACAGCCGTGGCCTGAGGGGTCTGATGGGCCATTCTAGCTATGTGATGTCTTGGCATGAATAGCACAATGAAACAGCAGTCAGGGAGCTGTAAGGAGCCCTTCCACTGACTTTTTCCCCCCTCCCACAGAGATCTATTATAGCAAAAGAAGAAAGATAATTTCATTGAGCCACCCTGGTTTACAGGTAAGGACACCAAAGGCCATGGAGGACTTGCCTCGTGTTGTGCAGAAAGTTTCTATCAGAACTCGGGGCTCCCAGCTCCACTGTGCTTTCCACTATACCTGGGTGGTCATAACTGAAAATGTTTTGCTTATTTCCAAACAGAAATCATTTTCTACAGGTTAATTTTAATTGTGTGCCCATGCCTGGGGCAGATACATGAAAATGATGTGTCTGCTTAAGAGAAAACTGACAAAGTCAGCATTAAAAAGCCAATTTAGGTCAATTTCAAATGCCTCCCACAGGTGGGTAAGACACAGACCTAGTTGAGAAAGCTCAACTTCTTTTTGTATTGGTCCTCTTGTGTGTGAGCTCTGAGTTTACCATACTTTTAAAATACTGAGTGGAATTTAACACATTTTGGAAGAGGCAGCTAGTGCTTCTTTTTGTTCTTTTGAAGTTTCCTGGGAAGTCCCTTAACAGCATACCACAAAATTAATCTCTTCCTGTTTGCCAGAGGGTTGCTCTACTCTAAATTTGGCTCTACATCTACAGGCATGCTCTAGGAAGCCAATTAGAATGGATGAACAAGCAAAAAGAAAACATACCTATGGACCAACCCAAGGTTGCCGTCAGGTGGTGAAGGACTTCAGAGTCACTTACCTGAAGCACTGTGTCCCTTAGTTGTAAAGACTAGTATCTTCAGCCCTGACATGCTAACTTTATTCCTGCTTCGCAGTTCTGGGGCATGGACTTACAAAAAGATACATGCATGGCACAGTGATTATGCTGTGCTAGTAAGCAGGAAAATGGACTGTGTTTCTGCCCATGAAATATCACTGAATGCAAAGGCAACCTACCTCCAGTCAATAGGTCAGAATGCAGAAATGACAGAAAACTCTGGTAATGAAAATCAAATGTTTCTGTTTTCTCCTTTTGTAAGAGATTACATTTTCTACCACTCAGAGACTTCACTGCCATCCCTAAACGCAAACTAATGTCCTTCAGATTCACTCTAGGTTTGCATGAATAGCGAGAGTGCTCAGAATGGCTCAGACTGCACCATGGTCTGAGAATAGGAAGAGCAAATTGGTCTGAATAAAATACAGATGTCCATGCTGCTAATATCTAAACCTTTGTCAATGTTCTGGATTTTGCACTATCAAAGACAAGGATCCTCCAAGGAAAATTCTATTCCTGGAAGATAGATCATTGAATGGAAAAACCTTTCTCCTAACCTTCCCAGTCCAAGTGAAAACAATCCAAGGAGGCACATACCACCTCGGTCAATGAAAGGATACACATTTGGAATACCTTAGCCATCCATGTCAGACTGGTGGACATTTTCTGTGATCAGCTATCTTTTAACATCATATTTCATCAAATCTAGGATGCCATCATTGTAAAACAATATTTTATGTACTACTATGAAAGAAAAAAAATGCAGCCAAACTATTGCTTTATCACTTAGAACTTGTATTGTATACTTACCAAAATAATTCTTTTATACTTATTTGGACGCATCTTATATAACTTTTGTGCATACATAAAATAGAAAAATAAGTGAAGTAAATTAAGCAATGACAACTATGTTGTGATGGCCATATAATAGCTAAAGACAACAAGGTGATATTCACTGCAATATATAGCCAACTTGGGAGATATTCACATATGAAAAAAAGGTACATTCAGAATCAATGAAATATATTAATGCATTTACTAAGTGCCCACACTAACTGCTTAAAATGGTCCAAGTCAATGAGGCTTTTTTTTTTAGACAGAGTCTCACTATGTCACCCTCACTAGAGTGCCATGGTGTTATAGCTCACAGCAATCTCAAGCTCTTGGGCGACTCTCTTTCCTCGGCCTCCCAAGTAGCTGGGACCACAGGTGCCTGCCACAACGTCCGGCCATTTTTTGGTTGCATTTGTCACCATTGTTTAGCAGGCACGGGTAGGGCTTGAACCTGCCACCTTCAGTGTATGTGGCTGGTGCCCTACTCACTGAGCTATGAGCGCAGAGCCCAAGCCAATAAGGCATCTTAAACTATAGAGCTGGAAAATTGTTCTGTTGTAACTACTATAGTAAAGAGTTGTTTTTTTAAAAAATGTCAGATTAATATGAGGGTGCAAACAATTAGGTTACATTGTTTGTGTTTGTTAGTTAAAATCCAAGTTGTAGTTGTGCCCCCCACGCTCTCCTGCATGGGGGGCACATAACCTTACATTGTGCCTATTAGGTGAAAGCACACCTGTTTCCCTTCCTCTTCCCTTCCCCCCCTTCTTCTCCTCAAACCCTGCTTGAGTTTGTTTTTTCCTCTTATGTGGGCATGTATTTATTTATCTACTGGTTTCATGTTAGTATTGAGTACTTTGGATACTTGTTCTTCCATTCTTGTGATACTTTACTAAGAAGAATGTTCTGCAACTCAGTAAGGGTCTTTTAATGATGCCAATACTTGGCTTCAAGAAGTTTACCTTTCACTGGTCTTGTTTATCTCTTTATTAATAACTTTTTGATTAGAAAGGCAATCAATACTTTATATATCATTTTCTCATTAGATCCATAAGCAAATATTTCAGAGGAACAATTAACATCTGAGTCCAAATACAAACTTTCATTTTAAAGTCCAAATGTGGGAATTCCTCAGAACTGAACATGTGTATGAAATTAAGAATTAACTAAATGGTGATCAAGTCCAATTCAACATGTCCAGCCCTACTCTTTTAGTGGGACTTCTGAAGTTGTAACTGCCTATTCACTTGTAAGGCCTTGAAATCAAGTAGATACAACATCAAACTCAATATCTTTTGTCAGAACAAGGGTGCCTTCTACCTTTTCTGTTCTGAACAAGACAGGCATAAACCAGAAAATTTGGAATCAAGTTTGATAACATATTTCTTACATAATCTTCAAATCTAATCAGTAAAGATGTCCTGCTAATTTTTCCTTCAAAACACTTCTCCTTTTCCATCCTTTTTCCTTCCACCCATTGCCACCAGCTGGGCTTAAGCCTCACAATCTCATTTTGTAACTACAACATCCCCCTGCTGTACTGGATGCCCCTCCATTCCATTCTGACCATCACCTTCTGACTAACCAACCACTCTCATATCATTTAGTCTCTCACACAAAAACTCGCAATGGCTTTTTTTGTCCCATTGGATCAAATCTAACCTCTTCTATCTGGTATTAAACACCCTCCAAAATATGGCCTCACCCTTCTTGGCTAACTTTCTATTATTACTCAATGCTTTACTTTCTCATATTACTCAACGCTTCATCATTTCTGCTCTAATCAGGCCAGAGCCCTATACACGCTAATGCCGGGAAGTGACTTGTCCCGTTCTTCTAGCAAATTCTTCTCTGTCTCTCTTTTCTGGCTAAACCTTGCTCATCCTTCATGACCCAGTTCAAGCATCAAGCCAAGCTTCTTAATTACCCTAACATATGACCTTCCTTCTCTGCAATTCCACGTTCTATTTTATTTAGTACTTTATTCCCTACTTATTAATTATCTATATTCATGAATTATAGTCAGTTGTCTGTTGGAAGCTCTTTGAGGGAATGAATCATGTCTGATCCCCCGTAAGGCTTAACACAGGGAAATGTAATTGTAATCATAGGTAGAAACTTAACTAATGGATTTATTAAACTAAGAGAAAATACAGTTCTGACATAATTTTTATGGGAAGTCTTTTCATCTGGAAAGCATCAGTGAACTCGGTGAAATTCTATAGGTTAGTCTATGTTGACCCCAAATTATAAGCTGGAAGGAATGTGACAGATAGCAACTATCAGCCAGGAGCAAGCAAGTGCCTTCCTTGAGTGCCTTGAATAGTGTATAACTTTACTTGAATAATTAAAAAGCAAATTACACTTCAATATACTAACTGTCCTACTCCTTCCTACTCCATTTCTAACAGATCAATAGAAGACTTGGAAAGTAGGCAGTGGTAGTAATAATAATAATAATAATAGTATTAAAATGGAGAGTTTTCAGTCTGTTAACTTCTTTTTTTATTCTGCTAAGTTCATTGATTGGTAATTGCATAAACTATATTAGAAAATCATAAAAGATGAAATGAAAGCTTCCATGACAACTCTTCATTTTCAACCTTATAGATGAGTCTTTATTACACAAAAGATAGAGTCTGTGCAATATGCTAAGTAGATTATTAGTCTATATTTCTATTTATACTTCATATACCCATAGGTGCTAATGCTGCTCCAAGGCTTAAAACAATCAACTCAACCACATCTATAAGATGGTAGGAAGGTTTTCTCAGCTCCACTCTCAGAAAATTCCACTCTCAGAAAATTTAATATGACTAAAAAAAAAAAAATTAATGAAGTTGATATAAAGTTTAGTTCTAAGAATGACTCAAAAGTCTTAAACATTCAATCAGAATAATGTCCATGACAACATGTTCTCTTTACATTTATCTAAGTAAATACAAAACATTCACAAGCATCCTTAGTTTCATTTTTACAAGGAGACAGGATGGATATCATTATCCCTATTACACAGATGAGGCAATTACACTTTGGAGAGGTTGAGTAACCTGTCAAATGTCATAAAGCTAGTAGGTCACTAGTCTCCTGATCCAAGCTTTTACCATCAGGACATGCTGCCATTTTTAGAACATTAACTGCAGAGAGGACAGAAGCTATGACAATGAGGGAGCTCATAAATTTGGGCACAGTTTCCTGCAGTTATGTGTCTCCTGAAGCCCAGCCTTCTAAAGGCAGCACCATTAAGATACTACTTCACAGGACTGGATTAATCATGACCTCCACGACCTTTCAACTTCAAGGTTTGACTACTTTGGTGGGTGGAATTTCAGACAATAAAGTCTTCTGTATTGAGAAAATAGCAAAAATTTCGGGTTATTAGCGAAGTTTTTGTGGCCAAAGCTGAGAAGGGGAACTAAACAACAGTACAGAAAGTTCGAACATATAGGGAAAAAAATGTAAAGTTTTGTTTGTTCTCTACCCCTTTGGGTTTAAATACAGTTTAAAGATATGACAGCTCATTTTATTCCTGTAAGCAACATTAATAATGGTAATGTTGAAGAAATTATTAACTAATATTTCATTTCTAACATAAATGATGTAAACCTATTAAGCGACCACCTTAAAGAAATTTTACAAATCAGTAAAAATCTTTAATTTGCATCCAGTTCACTACATCCATACATTAGCCCTCCATTTGTTTATTTACCGTAAGAACTGAAGTTTACCTTTCCAGTCTTATAGTCTAGGAGGGAGATAGAGCATTTATTTAATTAGAATATAAAGGTAGAAACAGTTCAGGAAAGGTGTGAACAGCATTTTGTAAAGAGAAAGATGTTAGTTAGAGAATGAAGGGATGTTTTGTGAAGATCGGAAGAGTTCGTGCATACCCAGAAAAGGTCCAAATGAATGAATGGCAGCTTGATTAATATCACAGAGATAGGAAGGCATGGAGTGCTGTCTGGGGAGAAGACTTGGAATAGTAATAGTGAGAAATAAGATCCAATGATTGCCAGATTTGGGAAGGCTCTGAAGGGACACTAAAGAGTCTGGATGTCAGCATATGGCTACTGAAGAACCAAGGAGAATTTCTAAGTGGGGGGATGTTGCAAGAAGACCAGTGTACCACCATGAGCAGGGTTTGAGAGAATGATAGACTGGAAAAAACTAATTGACTGATGTTATTCTCAGTGACTATTGAACTTTAAAAACAAATATGAGACTTTACCTCTTTTGTGTTTACATGGATGGAGCTGGAACATGTTCTTCTTAGCAAAGTATCTCAAGAATGGAAGAAAAAGTATCCAATGTACTCAGCCCTAATATGAAGCTAATTTATAGCTTTCATATGAAGGC